>CM045765.1:43754554-44049554 GCA_025200525.1 Camellia lanceoleosa
TTGGCAATTATCATTGTTTATGTGGATGACATAATTCTAACAGGTGATCATGAAGAGGAAATTGGCTTACTTAAAAAATTCCTAACAAAGGAATTTGAGATTAAAGATCTTGGAAATCTTAAGTACTTTCTTGGAATGGAGATTGCTAGGTCAAAGAAAGGTATAGCAGTCTCACAACGTAAATACATTCTAGACTTACTGAATGAAACAGGGATGCTAGGATGCAAGCCGGCAGAAACTCCTATGGACACAACTATCAAACTGGAAGAAAGTGACGGTAGTGCACCAAGTGATAAAGGGAGATATCAACGTCTTGTGGGAAAACTCATTTATCTTTCTCATACAAGGCCAGACATCGGCTTCTCTGTTAGTGTGGTCAGTCAATTCATGAATAATCCAACCGAAAAACACATGACTGCTGTGACCAGAATATTGAGGTACCTAAAAAGGACACCGGGAAAGGGTCTCTTCTTCCAAAGAACAACAAATAGAAAAATTGAGATTTTTTCAGATGCAGATTGGGCAGGTTCAGTGACTGATCGAAGATCAACCTCTGGCTATTGTTCATTTGTTTGGGGGAACGCGGTTACATGGCGAAGCAAGAAACAGTCAGTGGTAGCCCGTAGTAGTGCTGAGGCAGAATTTCGTGCTATGGCCCTAGGTATCTGTGAGGGAATCTGGTTGAACAGACTGTTAGAAGAATTACGGGTTCCATCTGAGCATCCCATGGTTTTATACTGCGACAACCAAGCCGCCATCAGTATCGCTAAGAATCCGGTTCATCATGATCGCACTAAACACGTGGAGATAGATCGACACTTTATCAAGGAAAAGATTGAAGAAGGAGTTTTTCAAGTCAGCTACACTCCAACAAAGAGCCAAAAGGCTGACATTTTCACAAAAGCTCTTGCTCGAGTTAGCTTTGACGATCTGACGGACAAATTGGGAATGATTAACATCTACAACGTCGCTTGAGGGGGAGTGTTTGAAATCAAGCTTCTTTTTATTATTAATAATATATAATATATATAATGTATATATTATATTTGTGTGTCATTAGTAGTCATCAGATGCCTTAGATAGTGCAATTTGCTTTAGTTAGTGCCATTTCCTTTCGGCTACTTTTAGTTTTATATGTTGTGCCTTTAATTATGATTGTTGCCTTTCATTATGTTGTCTAGTAGCCTTTTATTATATTGTCTTGCAAAGGTTGTATAATCACTCCTATAAAATGGAGTCTCCCCGTAAGGATTAATACAATTGAAAACAAAGAGCCTGTTTGCTCTGTCAATTATTTTCTCCATATTTAATTTTTCATGTGGGATTTTGTTATCGACGGTTGTAATTGATTTCTTAAGTTAATTTGCGGATTGATCAAAATTAGTTGTACCGGATGAAACTGGTCATATTTGGTCTGGTTTTCAATAATAATTGGTATGTGCGGGTTTTTAGTTTGATTTTTTTCGATTTTTGATTATGTACTAATTCAAGCACCTTGTATACTGAACTGAATCGAAACCAACCGGTTTAGCATCTATTGTATTTATAAAATATCTATATATGTATATATCTAATAATATAATGATATGTAAGTATAATAAATTACTAATTTCAATCAATTAATTGTATCATCCTTATAACTTAAGTCAAATAATTCTTATTATATATAATTTTAACTTTAACTTACTATTGTTGAAGTCTTTGTTATTTTATTTTTTTTATTTGTGTTTTTGTTAATCTAGAAATTAAAAGCATTTACTAAATGGAGATAAAATGACTAATTTAATAATTTTACATAGATTAGTGGCTATATTATAATTTTAAAAAATAGCTTAAATTTGAAAAGTTATATACCAATTAAACCGTACTAAATTAAATTATTTTAATCAGTGTGAGTTAGGATTAAGGGTCACTGCTGTGCCTTTAGCACAACAATAATTATTGTGTCTTAATTTGAGATGTAATATGGGTTTATTTTTATAATCCGAACCGTTCATTTTGTAGGGATTGTTGAATACTTCGTGTCTACCAAAAATCATATTAATCTGATATTAATAACTATATAATCGAGTTGCATATTTTTTTATGCCATTTCTCAAAAGAAAAACTTATTGTTTATTTTTTTGGTTATCGATCATATCGTTATTGATATCCAATTACTATGATTTTTGGTAAGCATGAAGTACTCAACAAACTCTACAAAATGAACGGTTTGGATTATGAAAATAAGCTCATAATATACCTCAAATTGTGATACAACAGTTACTACTATGCTAAAGGCATAACAGTGACCCGTAATCCGTGTGAGTTATTGCAGGTTGATGAGAAAAACAATTTGTATCTGACATGTATAGGCCCATAAAGACTACAACCCATAGTGAACAACCCCAAGCCCATTACTTAGGACCCACAACATAACCCGGCTGGAAAGGCCCAGGACAACCGGAGACCAACAGGGCATGGAGGGCCAATGGCATTCGGACATGTGGCAGGTGAAACACAGGCCAGGTCAGCAGACAAAGATCTGCAAAGTTATTGCTACAGCACATCACCATTAATGCAGCCCATCATAGCATTTATTGCGACAACACCCCTCAGCCGGAATAGCACTCCCTTACCCTGAACAAGGTGAGCAACAACATAAGCTTTCGGCGATGAGGGCAGGACGGCAGGGACAGTGAAATGATTACCAAAGGATATAAGCAAGGTTTGAAGACAAGAAGAAGGTTAAGTTTTTCCTATCTCTCTCCATCTTTCTACATTCCCTACTTCCACTTATAATTCACACACCGGAGGGTTCGCCGGGAGACTACCTTGTTCCCCGTTGAACTTGTTTGTAGGTTTTCCAGTGGGCTTCGTCGCTCGGACGTGGGCTTGAGGAGCTTGGATCAGTCCAGTCCATCCACCAGAACGAATTGCATCATCAGTTGGCGCCGTCTGTGGGAACTGGTGGATCCGTGCGCCAGTTGTGTTCATTGCCGCCGGAGACCCTGTTCCAGTAACCTCTACATCTCACTCGTCAAGTGTATGGTCACGACTAGATCCATGGCTTCCCACCATAGTGCTACTGATCACCAAACCGACCCTCCCAATCCAAACAACCCACCACAGTACTTCATAGAGCTTACCAACAGTATCAACCGCATGGCCGAACAAAACCAGGCCTTAATCAATGCTCTACTCCAAAGAAACCTCCCTTTTCCTCTACCGCCACCTCCCGATATTCTACCCCATCCAGAACAAACTCCGGGCCATACTGTCCCACAACCCAACCCTCTTAACTCGGGAGGTTTGCAACCTCCTCACCTACATATACATCCACCACCTCCACCTCCACGTCCATCGGTCGTAACACCAGCCCCCGAGGGAGAAGCCAGCAGCGTCCAACACCTGTCTTCCTCTGGTGGCGACAACATTCCCCAGTGAGACGCTGAACTCCGAGCCATGAAGCTCCAGCTCCAAGGAGTTATGCAGAATATCCAGCATAAGCCCTCCACCACGGTAAACTCCTCATTTGTCGCCTCCATCCGAGACAAACCCCTGCCCGCCAAATTCAAAATGCCCACCATTGACTCCTTTGTGAGCAACGGACCGGGTCGACCATCCGAGACCTACCGCACCCTCATGATCCTCCATGCCTTCCAGCGAAATCATGTGCGAGCTTTTCTGTGACCGAAGGGTCAGCTCGGCTATGGTTTAGCCAGTTACCACCAGACTCAGTCTCCACTTTTAAGCATCTCAGTGACTCCTTCTTGAACCACTTCATCGGCGCGGTATCGGCGCCGGCGACCCAACTCCTTAATATTCGAATCGGGAATCCAGAATCACAGAGCTTACTCGCTTCAACACCGAAGCCTTGCAAGTTACCGAAAATGATGACAAGGTCATCCTCACAGCTTTCATGGCCGGTCTACGGTCATCTGATTTCCTTTTCTCCCTCTCTAAGAACCCCCCGACCTCCATGGCAATCCTACTCTTCAAAACCCAAAAATACATGAATGCCGAGGATTACTAGCCGCTCGGCAGGATCCAACAGCTAAAAACCCGACCTCCAGAGAAAAGAGAAAAGACCAAGAGCCCGGCAACGCGCAGTATCATAGCCAGACACCCCGCTATACCGACTGACCCCCTCGTGCCGACCGGTCAAACCGAGCTGATATACCCCTCTCAATTCTCCCATGGAACATGTCCTCAACCAGATCCAACGGGACTACCCCGTCAAATGGCCTCCCCCTCTACGGAACCCTTCCAACCGGAAAGACCAGTCCAAATATTGTCGTTTCCACCAAGACCATGGCCATAACACTGACGATTGCATCAACCTCAAGGATCAGGTGGAGACCCTCATTCGCTAGGGGCATCTAAGCTGATTCACAAACACCCACTCTCAGCAGAGGCAAAGAACCGAACCCTACAGAGACGATCGCCGACGCACTCCACCACGGTAGCCGGCTCGACCAAATCAAGGCCACGATCGACCTCCCCAACAACCTCGCCCATAAGGTAATCCACCCTCGCCCGTTCGTGAAATTAGAGTTATCTCCGGTGGTCTTGCTTGTGGGGGACCGTCACGATCAGC
Source organism: Camellia lanceoleosa (assembly GCA_025200525.1). Classification (NCBI taxonomy): domain Eukaryota; kingdom Viridiplantae; phylum Streptophyta; class Magnoliopsida; order Ericales; family Theaceae; genus Camellia; species Camellia lanceoleosa. The sequence goes on from CM045765.1 coordinate 43,759,134, forward strand.
TTAGAAGACAGAACTTAGAAAAATACGGCAGGGCTTAGATAAGGTAGTCACCACGGTAGCCTGACCCCCCAAACAGCCCAAGTAGTGGACAGAGCCCATCACATTCACCGACGCCGACTGTACAGGCATCCGTCATCCTCATGATGATCCTCTTGTCATTTCCGCCATCCTCTCCAACAATAAGGTCAGACGAGTACTCGTCGACAATGGAAGCTCCTCAGATATCATATTTCTCAATTGTTTCTGCCAGCTCAAGATCGGAGAAGAAAGTCTATCTCCACTGCAAACTCCTTTGGTTGGTTTCACTGGCGACCGGGTGACCTCCATCGGCTCCATTGATCTCCCCATCACCATTGGAGAATACCCACGACAGACCACGAAGTTGCTTACCTTCCTTGTTGTCGACTGCCCCTCTGCCTACAACATCATTCTTGGTCGCACTGCCCTCAACGCCTTCCAAGCAATTACCTCCACCTACCACCTGGCCATCAAGTTTCCTACTGATCTCGGGGTCGGAACAGTGAGGGGAGAACAAACCATGGCCAGAGAATGCTATGTCACCTCTCTCAAGGAAATTAAACTAAAGGAGGCCATGATTATTGAAGGACTTGATGTCCGAGATGAAGATGAGCTGATCAGGGGAGAACCTGTCGAGGAGCTCATTGAGGTTCCCATCGACCCCATTAACCCAACGAAAACCGCCAAGATTGGCAGTTAGCTATCCCCCCAAGCCAGAGCCGACCTTACTGCCCTCCTGACCGAGCACAATGACGTATTTTCCTAGACGCACTCAGACATGCCAGGCATCGACCCCTCCTTCATAACTCACCGCCTCAGCATCGAACCCCACTTCCGACCTTACCGCCAAAAACAGCGTATTTTTCACCCAGAGATTGACAAACTCCTCAAGGCTCAATTCATCCAAAATGTAGATTATCCAAAGTGGCTGTCCAATGTGGTTCTAGTCCGCAAGAACAATGACAAGTGACGTCTTTGCGTCGATTACTCTGACCTGAACCGAGCTTGCCCCAAAGATAGCTATCCACTCCCCGGCATTGATCTACTGGTTGGCGCCATGGCCGGTCACCAAATGCTCAGCTTCATGGATGCTTTCTCCGGGTACAACCAAATCATGATGCACTCATCCGATCGGGAACACACATCCTTCATCACCGACCGGGGTACCTATCACTACCGTGTCATGCCGTTCGGACTGAAGAATGCGGGGGCCACCTACCAACGGTTAGTCAATGCAGTTTTCCAACATCAGATCAGTCGGAACATGGAGGTGTATGTAGACGACATGCTAGTCAAGAGCAAACTCTCTACTGACCACCTGACCGACCTACGAGAGACCTTTGCCACCCTTCGCAAGTACCAGATGAAGCTCAACCCAGAGAAGTGTGCCTTTGGCGTAGGATCTGGAAAGTTCTTGGGTTTTATGGTTAGTTAGCGCGGCATTGAGGCCAACCCGGAGAAGATCAAGGCCTTGATTGAGATACAGTCACCCAAAACTGTTAAGGAAGTTCAAAGACTCATTAGCAGAGTGGCAGCCTTCAACCGGTTCATTTCCCGCGCAACAGATAAGTGCCTACCATTCTTCAAAATCCTTCGGCAGACTTTCGAATGGACAACTGAATCCGAAACGGCTTTCCAGCAATTAAAGCAATGCATGGCCAACCCCCCCACTTCTTTCACAGGCAATCGCAGGCGAGCTCCTCTTCCTCTATTTAGCAATATTGAACACCGCCGTCAGTGCAGCTCTCATTAGGAAAGACGGCTCAGTCCAACGGCCAGTCTATTACATCAGCCGAGCTCTTAGGGGAGCAGAGCAGAATTACCCACTGCTAGAAAAGTTGTCCCTGGCCCTGGTCACCGCCTCCAGACGACTTCGTCCTTACTTCCAAGCCCATTCCATAGTGGTCCTCACCGACCAACCCCTGAAGAAGGTCATGCAGCAACCAGAGCTTTCTGGCCGACTTATGCAGTGGTCAGTGGAACTCAGCCAATTTGACATCTCCTACCGCCCCTCAAGACAAAGAATCAAGGGACAGCCATCACGACATCATCCTAGAATTCACCAACCCTACCCGACCACTACCTCTACCACCACCAACTCCTCTTGAACCGAAGACCCCATTCTTGGACTCTCAACGTCGACGGTCATCCGGAGGGAAGGTAGCGGGGCTGGTCTCATTCTCACCTCCCCTGAAGGTGGTTGTATCAAGTGTGCTCTCCGTCTCTTGTTTGAGGCCAGCAACAATGAGGCCGAATATGAAGCATTGATAGCAGGACTCCGCCTGGCCAAAGACATTGGTGTTAGCCACATCCGCGTGTTCAGTGACTCCCAGCTCATCGTCGGTCAGATCACGGGGGAGTTCGACGCTAAGGATGGCACAATGTGGGCTTACAGGAACATGGCGCTCCCCCTTGTCTGCCTCTTCAACACTTTCTAGATCAAACACATACCTCGGGCGGAAAACTCCAAAGCTAATGAGATGGCTCAGTTGGTCTCCGCAGATCAGTCCGACCTCAACCACGGAGTCCACCTCGAATACCTAACTCATCCGGCCGTCTCACCTGACCAGCACGAAGTGCAGTTTCTCCAAAATGAACCCATCCCCTGGGCATCCGACATCACCCTATTTCTGACAACAGGAGAACTCCCAAATGACCAACAACAGGCCGCCAAAGTCAGGGCTCAGTCGTCTAACTACGTCCTGGTCGATGGCATCTTGTACAAACGTGGTTTTTCACAACCATATCTACGATGCCTCAACTCAACCCAAGCAACATATGTAATGCAAGAAATCCATGAGGGAATTTGTGGCAATCATTCGGGCGGCAGGTCTTTGGCCCACAAAATACTCCGTACTGGCTAGTTCTGGCCGACTCTCAATCAAGATGCCACTAATTTTGTCCTCAAATGCGATAAGTGCCAGCGCTTTGCCAACATCCCCCATGCTCCTCCCACTGAACTGATTACTCTCTGTAGCCCGTACCCGTTTGCCAAATGGGGGATCGACCTGATTGGTCCACTTCCCACCGGCTGAGGCCAGACCAAGTTCGCGGTTGTTGCCATTGATTACTTCACCAAGTGGGTCGAGGCAGAACCCCTTGCTACCATCACCGAACGGAACACAACCAAATTCATCTGGCAGTCAATCGTCTGCAGGTTCGGCATCCCTCAGGCCATCGTGTTAGACAACGACAAACAATTCGACAATGTCAGATACAGAAAGTTCTGTGCAGACCTCCAGATCCAACCATGTTTCTCCTCCCCCGGTCATCCCCAAGCCAATGGCCAGGTTAAGGTCACCAATCGGTCTCTTCTGAAGATCATCAAGGCTAAGCTGGAGGCTACTAAGGGACTCTGGGCTGAGGAACTACCAACTGTACTCTGGGCCTACCGAACTACAGCTCAGACTCCTACCAGGGAAACCCCCTTCCGCCTAACATACGGTGCTGAGGCGGTTATCCCAGTAGAAGTCGGTCTGCCAACCCCCAGGGTTTTACATCCGGATCCAACACTGACTGAAGAGCTCAGGGAGACCACTGCGGTCAGACTGGCCTCATACCAACAAAAATGAGAACACATTACAACCGCAAGGTCCGACCAAGGGAATTTGCGGTGGGGGACCTAGTGTTGAGAGAAGCAACCCTTGCCACCAAGATTCCGACTGAGGGCAAATTGGCAGCCAAATGGGAGGGACCTTATATTGTGAAAGCCAGACCACGTCCAGGCACTTACTGACTTCAAGACATGGAGGGTTGCGACCTTCCCCACCCATGGAACGCTGAACACTTGAAACGCTACTTTCAATAAGCTATCGCTTTTGTATCGCTCAATTGTTGTATTTTCTTTTTGATGTATAAATTTTGATCATTGGACTACATTTCTCATGACAACAATTTTGTCTCCCAGCTACCCATGTCGCCCCAATAACATTTTCACTTGCAGCACTTACTCGAAGCCTCAGCCAGACTGAGCACCACAAGCCTCAGCCAGACCGAGCACTTCAAAAGCACTCAAAGCCTCGGCCAGACCGAGCACTTCAAAAGCCTCAGCCAGACTGAGCACTTCTAAAGCCTCAGCCAGACTGAGCCCATAAGAGCCTCGTCCAGAACGAGCACTAAAAGCCTCAGCTAGACTGAGCACCTCAAAGCTCCATCCAGACTGAGCACCTCAAAGCTCCGTCCAGACTGAGCATCTAAAAGCCTCAACTAGACTGAGCACTCGAAGCCTTGTCCAGACCGAGCGCCCAAAGGCCCCAGCCAGACTGAGTGCTACCAATGCAGGTCCAGCATGAGTTACTTGCAACCTCAATTCCAGACCCAAAATAAGATCATTCCATCATCAGTGAAACTCCATAATTACACAAGTCACGATTTGACAGTCACAATTCCAGGTTAAAATTTTCTACACCACTCTTCACTTAGTCAAATTCCACAGACGTTCTCAGAAGATTCATTCACTACTCAGATTAGTTCTTCCACCACCTAGCATAACTCCGCTCAACCACTCTCATCCATTAAAATTTTATACAAGTCTCATTTATGCATTGAAGATTTATCCAAGTCCAATTTCAACACCACTTTGAATTTCACTGAATTTTCATACCACTCCAATTTTGCTCTGAATTGAGTTTTTACTTAATCCAATTCCACTCCACCTTAAGTTTTTATACAGGTCCAGCATCACTATGCATAAAGGAGTTTTTAACCTCACTCAATATTGAATTTTTACGGCACCTCTGTATGGAGGCATTGCCCAATTAAGTTCACACTGACTTGTATATAACCAAACACAATCGACTGATAGAAACATCAATGAAGTTTTATTCATTCACAAATATATAGACAAGTTCATTACACCAAAAAATAATAATAATAATAATAATAATAATAATAATAATAATAATAATAATACAATGTGTACACAAAAACAAAACAAAAACTCTTAAAAACACACATCTCCAATTCACTCATCTTCCTCACTGGAGACAAGATCTGCTTCTTCAACTCTTTCATCCAGGGGGGTCTGGGCCACATCATCCTCCCCAATCGTCACACTACTAAAGTCAAGTTCTGGGAACAGCTCCTCAGCTCTACGTCTGAACATCTTTCACCCGCTGTCCCAGTACTCAGCCATTTCGTGCTTATAGAAGTCTGACTGTTGGAAGCTCGCAATGACTTCAGACTCACTTCTCCCCCCAGCAGTCGTCCTTGATGGGCCAACCCCCCCAGATTCCACCCCAGCTACGCTACTTGCGACTGCGGCATCCACTGCCATCTGAAATTCAGGAGACCCTTTGAATTGAGTAACTGCCGCAACGTAAAGATCATGATAGGCCGCCCTTTCCGAGGCCGCCTTCGCCTTTTCTTTGTCCAGCTCGTTTTGTAGGATCTCCTTCTCAGAGGCTGCCTTGGATTTTTTTTGCCTCTAGCTCTTTACGCAGCACTTTCATTTCAACGGCTGCCCTCGCCCTCTCTACTTCGAACTCCTTCTGCAGAGCCTCCCTCTCTATGGTCGCTTTACCCCTCTTTGCCTACAACTCCTTATGTAGGCTCTCCCTCTGCTCCACCCCCCTGGCACGTTCACCCTCTAGCTTCTTTTGCAGAGCATAAACCTTAGCATCCGCCTCATCTTTTTGCCTGACGAGCTCTTCATTATTGCTCATGGCCTCTTCATGCAGCTCGACAGCAACAGGGCAAGATTTTTGGGCCTCCTCCAACTTTTGCGGCTCGCCAGTAAGTTGGAACTCGAGCGACACAACTTGGCGGCGTGCGTCCTCCAGCTCCAACTTGACTGCTTGCAGCTCAGTGTGGGCAGTCTTCCAGTCGGCACTCTCCTTCGTCAACTTGGCCAACTGAGACTTGGCCTCTTCAGCTTTGAGTTTGGCAGCCCCCGCTTTCCTCAGAAGGGCCCCTGCCAAGGTGGTTACCTCCATTTGAGAGGAGCATAACCCCCTGAGCAGGTCGGCCTCACTGAATCCGGATGCTGAGCACAGGGCTGTCTCCTCCACAATCTTTACTAGGCGGTTTGCCCCCGCCCTGGCTGGGCCTTCTTCTCCCTCCAGCCTTCCACTCACAGCACGCGCATGATAAATTGCTGCACCCAGACCGACTCCTCTTTCCTGGGGTGCAGGGCCCTTTTGGATCTGATCCCTCCTACTTGACTCAGTCCTAGTCAACCCAACTCCTACTTGCACTGCGGGGGCCCTCTCCACAACCTCCACTGTTGGGCTGACTACCACCACTTCTGGGATATCTTTGGCCACAGAGGTCTCCACCCCAGCGGGGGCGACCTTAGCCTTTTTGGGCCCAGCTTCATCTGCAGCCCCCTCTGGGGCACTTATCTTCTTCTCCTTTTTCTTTTTCAGAGCCTCCCCCTCCTTTCTGGCCTGTTCTTTCACAAGGTCCACTGGGGGCGACCGTGGCTCAAAACTGCTTAAGTCCTTCCCCCCAGCGGCCTTGGGCGCAGTTGGATCCTCTCCCGCGCGATCGGTTGAGCTGGTTAGCCTTCCTACGCCTTTTTCAACTTTGTAGCTCTGGCAAGGATAGCCTGATCCTCTGCCTCTTGAGCTTTTCTCCTCGCTTCTAACTCCGCCCGGTCGAGGTCCCCACCGATCGGTTGCGGACCCAACCCTGCCTTAAACAACGCGGACGGCTGCACGAGCTCATCCCATTTGGCCTTCTCTCTCTCCCTCCACTCCTTCACCCTCTTCACTCTCTCCTCTACCGTCGCCCCTAGTCTTGCCTCCATCGACCTGGTGGGCACCTTCCAGATGGTGCGCACCCCAAGCCCCCTATTGGCAGGCACGTAAAACCACCGTGGTCGCCAGCCCTTGATCGATGTCGGCAACCCAGCCACCAACCCCTTCCCCATCACTGCCTGCAAGGTGACCCACGTTTCTTGTTGCCCCGAGGCTTTATAGCAGGCGAAAAATTCATCAACTGTCATGGCCTCCCCTCCATTCGCCTTCGGCCACGAGCTTGCACACGCCATCAGGATCTTCCATGCATTAGGCATCAGCTGGCCCGGTGCCACCTCCAGACGGTTAAGTACGTCCACTACCACTTGGGGCAGTGGCAACCTCAGTCCACCTTTCAGCGCCTCCTCGTAAAGGGAAAACTCTCCTGGCCTAGCGTCGGACGGCCTCTCCGTTGATGTTGGTAGCGATAACACCACCTCCATCGGAATCTGATATTTTTCACGAATGGCCTCCAAATCAGCCGCAGTAACCGTTGATTTATCCGCCTTTGTATGCCGGTTCGCTCGGTTATTGGCGATTGGCTCAAGAATCGCTATCACGGTGGAACTATGGAATCGTGTAACCGTTTCCCCCGCCCTCTCCATTCTATACTGCTGCGCCAACTCCTCAGCATCATCCTCCCCTAGTAGATCTACCCTCATGTCGCGATTTCCTCTTGGGCCATTTCAAGGCGTATGCGAATAAACCCGATGCAGATGCCAGGAAATTAAGAAGTGTAGCAAAGGTGTGTCGTGAGCAACGAAGGAATTAACACTAGGGATATTTTGAGTTTTTGTAAAGAAGTAGGTAAATCGTATGATACCAAAAGCCCACGGTTTGCCCGTATTCCAAGGATCCCAATTAATTTTCGCCAGTTTGAAAACTTTTCAAATCATCCGCCAAAACTATCTTTTCAACCCCATAATGACCTATCATTTCATTTTTACTCCAACGTCTCACTTCCCCCATTCCCCTCCCTCCACGATCCTGCCACGTGTATGGTTTCGATGCACTGACTCTTGCCTTTACCTTGTCTTTTCCACTTCAAATCATCACGTGACACGCTGCCTTTTGAGCCTCGCGCCCTTCCGCTCGGCCACCCTCGCGATCGGCACTGCTCACGGTCGGCCTCTTCTGCTCGGCCACCCTCGCAGTTGGCACTGCTTACGGTCGGCCTCTTCCGCTCAGCCACCCCCGCGGTCGGCACGCCTCGCGATCGGTCTTCCCGCTCGACCACCCTCGCGGTCGGCACTCCTCACGGTCGGCCTCTTCCGCTCAACCGCCAGCGCGGTCGGCACGCCTCGCGATCGGTCCTCCCGCTCGGCCACCCTCGCGGTCGGCGCGCCTCAATACCGGCCCTTCTGCTCGACCCGCCAACTCGGTCACCCCTACCGGCCGAACTCACCTCTCTCACTACTATTCCCTTTGTTGGACTGAAGCTGCACTCGGGAATGGGGAATTACTGACATGTATAGGCCCATAAAGACTACAGCCCACAGTAAACAACCCCAAGCCCATTACTTAGGACCTACAACATAGCCCGGCTGGAAAGGCCCAGGACAACCGGAGACCAACAGGGCATGGAGGGCCAATGGCATTCGGACATGTGGCAGGTGAAACACAGGCTAGGTCAGGAGACAAAGATCTGCAAAGTTATTGCCACAACACATCACCATTAATGCAGCCCATCACAGCATTTATTGCGACAACACCCGTCAGCCAGAATCGCACCCCCTTACCCTAAACAAGGTGAACAACAACATAAGCTTTCGGCGATGAGGGCAGGACGGCAGGGACAGTGAAATGATTACCAAAGGATATAAGCAAGGTTTGAAGACAAGAAGAAGGTTAAGTTTTTCCTAACTCTCTCTCCCTCTCTCTCTCTTTCTACATTCCCTACTTCCACTTCTAATTCACACACCGGAGGGTTCGCCGGGGGACTACTCTGTTCCCCGTTGAACTTGTTTGCAGGTCTTCTAGTGGGCTTCGTCGCTCGGACGTGGGCTTGAGGAGCTTGGATCAGTCCAGTCCATCCACTAGAACGAACTGCATCATCAGTATCAATACTCAAAATAATAAAATACATATTACCGATTCGATAAACAATTTCACCTAAATATCCACCATACTCAACCGATTAAATCCCTATACTTGTAGGGGTTATCGATGGTTGTAATTTATATAGTAGGGTTGCGGTGGATCGATAACGTGGTGTATTTGGGATATGATCGTGGTTGTTGGTTCGAACTCCAATGGCATCTGCCGGCTTATGTATGTTAAAGTGGATTTTTTCTTTTGGCATAAATTATAGTGTAACCCCCCAACCTATGAATCATTTGTATTTTACCCTCTTAAATTTCGAAACGCAATAGTTAACTACATTGAGTTATTATCTTGTTCAATTTACACCTTATATCTTTCATTAGGATTCTATCTTGAGATTTAAACTGAATCTTCTTCTAAAAAAAAAAAAAAAAAAGATTTAAACGGAATTATGCCTGCTTAAAGGATATGACACACTTATTGATTTTTTAGGATAACAATACCCCGTTATTATTATTTTTTAGATAATAATACCATTAGTGATTCTATTTGCACTTTGTCTTACTTATTTTAGTGAAAATGTGCAAACAAGATCACTATATTAGTACATTACTGTCCTAAAAATTTAACAAATGTGTCATGTATTTACATATAATCTAATTTTGTGTAAATTCCTAGTAGAATCCTAACATAAGGGGTTAATTATAATAAGACAATCATTTGAGATGGTTAATTATTGAATTTTGAAATTTAAGAGGCAAAATACAAATAGATCGTAGTTTAAAGGAGTTTACTATAATTTACCTCTTTTTTTTTTTTTTTTTTGGAATTAATATTTTAAGAAAAAATTATAGAAAAATGGTATGAATACAGAATAATAAGAGTAAATTATACTTGAAGTTTGACCTGAATTTCACTTTGATTCTTATTGATTCAATTAATTTAGTTCTTACACTTTAAGTTCAATTTTAATTTAGTCACTCCATCCAAATTTTCATTGATTTTTTTTTTCTACATATATACCTCAGAAGACTGACAAGTGTCTCAAAATTATTGATTTTAAGTTTCAACTTGAATAGAATGACCAAAATAAAATTATACTTGATTTGTAAGTATCAAATTGGTTGTTTTGAAATAACAGAAATCAAAATGAAATTTAAGTCAAATTATAAAAATAAAAAATATAATTTACCTTACTAACAATTTAATCAGAAGAACAAAAATATTTGCACTAAATATGAAAAGTTGTAAATAATTATAAATAAATGAGAATCTTTTGTCAAATTACAAAGTTGATAAAGTTAATTCCCATTAGCGCCTCCTCTCCGACAATAGTACTCCTTCTCCACCTTCTCCGACAACAGCACTGCTGGAGAGCTCTAATATAGTTGCTCTAAAAGCAGCTCTACTGAGCTGGCAAGCATTAAAAAAAAAAAAAAAAAAAAAACAATTTAATACTAATTTAGAGCTAATTTTTTAGAGCTCTCAAGCAATTTTCCTCCCCCAATCATAGTCCATTTCCTACCTTATTCTAACTTCCACAGCACCTTTCTCAATCAGCCCGTAGCCCCCTCTGCAATCGCTCTTCCCTTACCTGATCTGTCCTCCGCAAGCTATCCATCTTACACTCTTCCTTCTTCTTCTTCACTCTCTCATATATACAAGGGTCACCGCTTATTCTTAGGTCTTGTTTGGCAAGTGACTTTTTTAACCAAAAAATCAAAAAGTCACTAAAAACATCAAAATGCCAACAATCTATATAAAAAAGTCAAAGATTTCATTTTCTCTCTATTTTTTGCATATTTTTTTTTTCGTAAAAAGTCAAAAAGTCATCCCAAACATACTATTTTTTTTACATCATATTTTGGCTAAAATGTCAAAAAAATACTAAAAAAACATATTCCCAAACGAGGCCTTAGTGTATATATAAAATGTATAATCGATAACTAGGGTTTGTAAATGGGTGAAGATAGAAGATGAAGGACGATGAGGAAGAGAGAAAGGGAGAGGTAGATGAAGGTTCTATGGTGGTCGAAGTAGGGTGAATAAGGGACTAGAGATGGCCTTGAAACAGTCAAGAAGGGAGAGAGAAAGAAAAAGGAGTGATAAAAAATTTCACTTCTTTCTAATTATTTTACAACTTTTCATATTTAGTGCAATTACTTTTGTTCTTCCATCAAATTGTTATTATTTTATAGGATAAATTGTATCTATAGTCCCTACATTTTATCCTCTCTGTCATTTTGGTCTCTACACTTAGAGGTGTTCAAAAAAATCGATGGAACCAATAAACCGATTCAATCCGATCCAAACTGTTGAGTTTCTCTGATTTTTATTACATTCAATTTTAATTCTGGTTTTGAAAATAGTGAAACCGTTCAAATTGGTCCGATTCTCGATTCTTAGGCTTTGGTTATAGTTCCAAAACAAACCAAACTGTTATATTTTTGTTTATCATTTTTTTATATTTTTATACGCAAAAATAAAAATATAGAAGATTCTCATAAGATTTGAATACTAGTAATTGACTATAAAATTGATAAACTTTAACTAATTTAATAAAAGTAATTATTTTTAGTTTGTTTATTAACGTAAAATATATATATTAGTATTGATTATAAAATATATAATAAAATATAAATTGAAAATTTAAGAACTGTTTTTGGAAACTCCAAGGCCAAATAAGTTTTGAATTTTAAATTTGTAAAAATTATTTTTAAAATATGCAACCAAATAAAATTTCAAGTTTGATAAATTCTTTTAAAAAATCTAATTATAAAATTCATTTGAAAATTCTAAACCATACGAATCATTTATTTATATTTTCACCTCAAGTTTTTTTTTTTTTTTGGCCACAAATTGAATAAATTATATTTTAACCCAATAATTTTATATTCAATTACATTTTAATTCCAATAATATTTTCACCATGCTTTTAGGCACAGATATGCACTAGTATATATATTGAGTAGAAGGGTATTTTAGTCTTTTTCATAAAATAACAATTTTCTTTAATAGAGTACATTTATTACCTTCTCAACTTTCTGGCTACATTTGTTTGATTCCATGGAGGAGATTACGAGTATGATGAGATTGAGTGAGTAGATTATTAGTGTGGTGGTATTAAGTTGAAGATATAGGATAAAGAGTGTTTATTTGTATACTATCGGATTGGTAATATTATAAATAGTATTAATATATAAAATTAACATTTTCTAATTTTTAGTATTTTTTAATATTATAATTAATTTTTTTGTTCTAAAAAATATATATTTTACTTAAAAATTATTTAAAAATTCACTAATTTCAAATTCCAACCCCACATGGGATTAGAAGTCTTACCAATGGGGAGAGATTACCAGTCCAATGGAATAATTAATCACCTCATTCATGTTTTCAACCAAATACTCTTTAGGTGGATTTCACAGACTATTAGTCCAATCCCCCTCCCTAAAGAGCCAAATAAACATGGCATCTGTGTTATTTTGAAAAGTGTTAAAAAAATTTACTCTTTTACTTATTATGAAAAGATGTATAAAAAATAAAAAAGTGATGTGATCCAAATAAGTCAAAAAACTAATAAATTGACTTTTTTTTTTTTTTTTTGTACTTTTCAAAAAAAAAAATTTAATTAATGCATTCTTAGCAAGTGCCCTTAGGTGAACGACATTGCATTGGTGCATTTTCTTGTAACCATTCAAAGCTGAAGCAGCCAACCCCTCATTACTAGCTTCCTGATAAGGGAATTCTCACAAACGGCGCCAAATGAAGCGCCAATCCCCCATTAGTACAATATTATCCGTTTTGTCTGTACTTTCACGGCTTTATTCTTTCCTTAGAAAAAGGTCTTGTGCTAATTTAAAAGAGTTAGTCAACTTATGTAGTGGATTATGATTTACTCACAAAGCGATGTAGGATGAACACCCATTAGGCTCTCACAAAGCTATTGTCGCCTAATGGACAAGCTTTAATGCTTTTAAATTTTTTTTTTAAATTAATACGACATAAGACTTATAAAAGAATACTTTTTTAAGATCAAAATGATACAATCAAAACTTGCAGTTAATTGATTGTGTAAAACCATTTTATAACAAGGGATTGTTGGTTCAAATTGAGTGGAGTTTGACACACTTTGTGTTGTCGAATTCCTTTACTAATAACTAACCCCTACTGATAAATATTGTGTGATAAACAAAATTAAAATCAAAATCAAAATTAATTTTTGGGTCGAAGTAAAAAAAATTCTCAAAATAAATTGAAATTTTAATCCTTTTTTTTTTTTTTTTTTTTTTTTTTTTTTTTTCACACAAGTCTATGTAGGGGTGCAGGAAAAAATGATAGAACCAAATCAACCACTTAAGACCAATGGAAAATTTAGTTTTTCGTTTGTTTTGATTTTAATATATTTTTTTTATACCAATATAAACCAAATCAACTAAAATATTATATTTAAATATTAGTCTCTTTTAATTCTTCATTTATTTTTCATGTGAAATTTTGCCAATCGGACACAAATTTCTTTAAAAACATTCTATGAATCCCTTTTCTACATCAAACTTATACAGTTTGTTTTGGTTCCTCAGTTAACAAAATTGAAAGGTTTGGTTCAATACTAAATTATTCCTTAGACCCTACGAACCAAATCACTTACACCCCTAGTTATACATCAATAGAAAATAGTAGTTAGTGGAGGAATGTAAAAACACAAGGGTATCAAACTCCACTTGATATGATTAAAACTTACAATCTCACATCACAAAATGATACTGCACAACTATCAGACCAAATAACTTGGTTCTATCATTTTGATATTAAGAAGAAAAAAAAAAAAAATTTAGGTCAAGTATATATGTCGTATTAACTAAAACAAGCAAATGAAAAAACAAAGTAAAAAACACTAATAACACAATCAATGCTTGCCTTAGGTGGACAATAACTTTGCAACTGTTACAACAAAACGAAACATTGTGGTGTCGTTTAGGAGCACAACAGGTACCCTCTTCTCCTTAGGCTTGTTACCAAACCAAACCCTTCTAGATCCTCTTCGCAAACACCTTCTACTTCATTCTCTAGATTTTTGAGGTACGTTCACATCTGGACTTCTGTTAATTTTGTTTGGTTTACTTTCAATCTCTTAAATTGAAGGTGATGATCACTGGTCCTAGAGCAATCAGCTTATTGGTTATACAGGATGGCAGTTAGCTGGCAAAGTTCTTGATGGTTCACCTTTATTAATTGATATGAATGAGGGTTTGGAATTAAAAAGGTTGCTAGGTTGATGGTCCTCTGCTTTAGCATTATTGTGGCTGTTTGTGAATTTGTTTAGCATCTAATTCTATAATTAGTTATTAGCTGAATGTAAAAGCTTGAACATATTCAATTAGGAAATAAAAAGGGGCTGTGATGATCTTGAAACCTACCACCTATAAAGCATGGATACTTCAAAATGGCCTCCGTACGTGTGTCGGATACGTATCGGATATGGATACGCGTTCGTTACGGCGGGATACGTATCAGATACGGCAAAGAAGTATCCTAATTTTTTTTTCTTTTTTTTTTTTTTTTTTTGAATTTTGGATACGTTTGGGATACGCCAGGATACTTCAAGGATACGCTTGGGATACTTTCGAGATATGGCGGGCAAAAAAATAATTTTAAAAACTTATAATGGGTCAAAGTGTAAAATAACAAAAGTAGTTTAAAATAAAACTAAAAAATCAACCACCCCTAGGATTCGCGAACAGCATCAAGGTTCGTCCTCTTCCTCTCCCTCTTGCTCGATCTCTCTCTCTCTCTCTCGATCTCACACACACTCTCTCTCTCTCTCCCTCTCTCTTGCTCGATCTCTCTGTCCCTCTCGCTTAATCTCACTCACTCACTCACTCTTTCTGTCTCTCCCTCTTGCTCAATCTCACCATCTCTCCCTCTCATTGTTTCTTTTAATGTTTTATTTCTTTTAATATTTTTATAATTTCTTTTAATATTTTATAATTTTAGGAATTACATTAATGTTTTATTTCTTTGCATAAATTTTTATTTCTTTGGATAAATTTATAAACATTCAGCAATATATCATTTTTTTTCCCTCCCTTTTAATGTTTTATTTCTTTACCAAATTTGTTTTATAAATTTTATACATACTACATTACTAAAAATTATAAAAAAAATATTTTTTACGAACGTATCCCGCCGAACTTGTATCCTAATTTTTCAAAATTTTTCGTATCACCTTATTATCCCTATCGTATCATACCTATATCCCGTATCAGTATTCGTGCTTCCTAGCCTACCACACTCTAAAGCCAATTTTTTTTTTTCTAAGTCAAAATGATCTTGCTCCAACTATAATTGTAATTTGCTGAGTTTTAAAATTAATTTAATTAAAATTAGGTTGTCATTTTATCAATATTCATTTTATTGATTTGACCATTTTGCACATTACCATAACTGCTTCCTTGTGTGGATGTGTTTCTGTGTGGGACTATAGCTCATTTGTCTATCTTCTTTTTGGAATTAAAAAGGTTGCTAGGTTGATGGTCCTCTTCTTCTTTTATTTTTGGGTTTGGTTATGGTGTGCAACTTACACCTTACACCTTATACCTTATACTTACACCTTACACTTACACTTTTTGTGAAAAATTAAACCTTACACTTACACATTTTTTGAGGTTGCACACCATATACAACCCACTTACACCTTACACCTTACACTTACACCTTATACTTATACTTACACCTTACACTTATACTTTTTGTGTAAGTGGCACATGGTGTGCACTTGGACACTTAAGAAAACTCCTCTATTTTTTTGTCTGGAACTCTCAAGATGAGGGTGTCAATCCTTTATGAATAGTCTTTTAAATGCATTGCCACTTTCTTTTTTTTTTTTTTTTTTTTTTTGGGAGTAGCTAAGCGATGTGTGTACCTTAACAATCTAATCTAGTTTTTGTTTTCCATGTTATGTATGTAGCGTGACATTAGAAATTTCATTCTTGTACTACTTCGGTTGCTTTTTGTATAAGATATTTTTGTTTTGGGGATCATTCCAATTGAAAAGCACATAATTTTTCTGATTCTTTGCTTTTTTGTTTGGGGGGTATGAATTGATAACATTTCACATTCTAACTTACCATTGATTTATATCTCTAGCTAAAATATCTATTTATGGCTTGAATAGTATTGTTTGATACAAATTACAATTGACTTCTTTAACTTCTTATGTGTTTTCAGTTTGGTTGATGCAACAATGATATGGGTGGATAATGGTGATGATGCGAGCTTCAGGGATGGGAGCTAACAAATGGCAGTACTTGATAGTGCATGGGGATTAAAGTTCATTTTGTATTTGATAAGAGTCCACGCTAGGATTTTTTTTGTTCAGTTTTTTTTTTTTTCTTTTTTATTTGGAGAGAATGACACTTGTTTCTGATTTTTTTTTTCTTTTTTTCTAGAAATGTTACTAGAATAAAAAATCTTACTATCAAATTTATGTTGTGACCAAATTTTGTGTGTTACTACCACTTGTTTTTATTCCCCTATGAACCAACCCAATGGCAACCAGAACCATATATTTAATTGGGTAAATTGCCCCTTATTTTTTGGCATAATTCACTTCATAAATCTACTCTCTGTGTGGGATGCATTACCATTGTATCATAGGTTGTCCTTACTATCAAAAAATAAATAAAAAATTGAAGAGGTTAGGACTCAAGATTATTAGAATCATGTCCTCAATACCATAAAAAGTGAGATGATGTGTCTTGTTATAGCTTTCAAAATAACATTCTTTGTCCTAGCCAAAGATCAATGGACACAGCTTGAGTGTTTTATTACTAGTCAATTTTAGCACCCTTTTCTCTCACAATTAGAACCTTATATATTTTTGCACACTACACTGCTTCCTCTTCGTAACTTCCTTGCATTTTTCATGCTTCCCCTCCCAACACACCTCCCAAGTCCCAAAAGAAAAACAAGAACACCAAGCTTCCAACTAATTTTGTATAGAGACATACATGGACAAGGACAACCCACTATGAAGAAATAAAATACCAGCTAGAGAGAATGGAAGCATTTCCATGAAAATGAAACACAACCAATTGGCAACTCAAAATCCTGAACAACTCAAATTCAATATGCTAGAAGATAACATCCTCACTTGATGTGTAGCAAAAAAAAAAAAAAAACTGAAATAGAATAAATAACAAATAGTAAAATCCACAACATCACACCAAACTGTTAAAATCCACAGCGCGACAGCAAAATCCAAACTATGCTCAACCTTACAAGGGGCAAAATCACAAGGCTCCAAAACAAAAAGAAGAAGAACGAATAATGAAGACAAGCTTCCAGAGTCCACAAAGCAATGACATACTAGCTTCAAATGATATTCAAGCGAAACTTATTAAAGAAAAGAAAAAAAAGAATAGAGAGAGATTAGAACTTGTATACAAAAAAATTAAACAAAAAAAACAAAAAAGAGATTAGAACATGACGTTGATGAATGAAATTTGAACTTTTTATTGAGATTGAGAAAGAAAGAGATTAAAACTTGTATATGTTGAGAGTTATCACTAACTCTCCTCACTCTCTAAAATCTTCTTTCTAGAATATTCTAAAAGTTTCCACATGAATCTAGAATACTTCGGAAATATCTAGAAGATTCTAGAAAAACATAGAAAAATCCGGAAGATTCTAGAATATCCTAGAAGCTTTCGAATCATTAAAGAAGTTTAGAAAAAAAACAAAAATCTAGAAAGTTCTGGAAGGTTCTAGAATGTTTTAGACAAGAATAGAAAGCTCTAATATGTACTAGAGTAATCTAGATTGTTCTAGAGTGTAGGGAAAGTATAAGTGTATTTTAGAAAGTTCTTTAACTAGTATAAATATGAGATGCGTGCATGTACTAGACAATTGAGTGAAAGAAGAGTGGGTCCAAAGTGAGTCCAAAGTGAGTGGTCAAGCACTATCTAGTGTGAGGTGTCTCAAGGTCTTGTGTGAGGAAGACATAAAGTGTGAAATGTTTGAATATATGTGTGAGTGGATACGTGAAGTGTATTAGTGTGTGATTGTGTACAAGTGTTTTGTATACTAGAGTGGTATCAGAGCTTGGTCATTCGGGGACCGACACGAAGAGCGATTGAGATTGATACAAGTGATTGTTGAAGTCAACGAGCACAATTGTTATGGCGGATTTTGGAAACTTCATCGATGGTATGGAGGAATTAAATTATTATAATTATGATTATTGGCGAATATGCATCGAGGCATATCTTCAAGGACAATATTTATTGGAGATTATTGACGGCAAGGAAATTGTGTCACTTGGAGAAAAAAATGCCAAGGCCTTGCGAAAGTGGTAGATTATGGTTGCAAAAGCAATGTTCGCATTAAGGAAAACTGTTTAGAAAGAGTTATTGGAGTATGTTCGAGAGGCTACTATTCCAAAAGTAGTTTGGGACACATTTGCAGTGTTATTTTCGAAGACAAATGATGCACGACGTCAGTATCTAAAGAACGAGATCGCAACGGTGACACAGGGATCAATGACTATTAGCCAATATTTTCTCAAGGTAAAGACTCTTTGCAATGAAATTTCACAACTTGATCTCGAGTCAAAAATTAGTGAGTCAAGAATGAGGCGCATTATTTCTCGAGGTTTAAGACCCGAGTATAGTAGGCATATGGCCACTGTTGGAGGATGGTCCACTTAACCATCATTGGTTGAGCTCAAAAGTCTATTGGTGAATCAAGAAACTCTAGCAAAACAAATGACTGGAGTCACACTAAAGAATGAAAGTGAAGAAGAGGCATTATTTAGTAACAAAAGAAGAAATGGATTGAAATGGCAAGAATATGGAAAATTGAAGAAAGAAAAAGATGAACAATCACAAGATGATCGAAGTTATCAACGAGGTGGAGTTCAACATGATGAAAATGATAAAAGAGCTACTAGATTTGGACGACGCAACATAAAGTGCTTCAAATGTGGCAAGATTGGCTGCTACGCAAAAGATTGTCAGTTAAGAAGAAGACCAATTGAAGGTAATATGGTAACATCTTATGGTTACCAAGATGAGAGTGAAGAAGAATTGGATTTCCAAGCTTCATGTGCAATGTTCGAAACTGTGGAACCAGGTTGCTTAGAAGAAGATCCAAAATTTGAAGAAGAATGGGATTTTGAAGCATCTCATACGATGTTCTTGGTTACTGAAGTAGATTCAGAAGAGGAGATAGACTTCGATGATAGCGTACATGAGCAATACAATGCAGTTACCAAGGAAATGGATGCATACTCTATTACAGATGAGTCGACTCCTACAGCTAAGTCTCAATCTTCAACAGTTAAAGATCTAGAAGCTCACCTACCAAAGAAGTTGAGGGAGCAACCATAAGAAGAAGAAGTTCGAGAAGTGATAAAGCTACAACAATGAATATGTGCAAGGAAATGCCAACCTAATCCAAGGTACGTTGATGTAACCTTTGCTAAGATGGATGATATAAAGGAATCAATAACGTTTCAGAAAATAATAAAATTTAACAATTGGAGGAAGACAACAAAAGAAGATATTGATGCATCAACACATATTCAAACATGGCACTCACTATCTAATTGGAGGATGAGAATCCTACAACTGGCCAAGGACGTGGTGTTCCGTGGAAGAATAAATCACTTCAAAAGAGAAAAGTCAATATTGGAAGAGATGGAGACACAGTTTATCATGGCAGAGGACCAGGGTACAAATATACTCACGAAGAGTTTCTGAAACAACGTGGCATGGTTACATAATCTAGAAATGAGAGTTAATGCTGAGAGGGAGTGTTGAGAGTCATCACTAACTCTCTGCACTCTCTAGAATCTTCTCTCTATAATATTTTAGAAGTTTCCACATGAATCTAGAATACTTCGGAAAGATCTAAAAGATTTTGGAAAGACCTAGAGAAATCTGGAAGATTCTAGAATATCCTAGAAGGTTCCGGAATATTAAAGAAGTTTGGAGAAAACTAGGGAAATCTAGAAAGTTCCGAAAGGTTCTAGAATATTTTAAAGAATAATAGAAAGCTCTAATATGTACTAGAGTAATCTAGATTGTTCTAGAGTGTAGGGAAAGTATAAGTGTATTCAAGAAAGTTCTTTAACTAGTATAAATATAAGATAAGTGCATGTACTAACCAATTAAACAATTGGACAATTGAGTGAAAGAAGAGTGGGTCCAAAGTGAGTCCAAAGTAAGTGGTCATGCACTATCTAGTGTGAGGTGTTTCAAGATTTTGTGTGAGGAAGACACAAAGTGTGAAGTGCTTGAATATATGTGTGAGTGGATAAGTGAAGTGTATTAGTGTGTGATTGTGTACAAGTGTGAAGATTCTAGAAACCCTAGATGTTGATTTGTGATTATGTACCAATTTTAAGCAGAATATAACAATCCCAATCAAACAATAAAAGACAAATCGACACAACGATTTTACGTGGAAAAACCACAATTGGACACCTCCATCTGTGATTAAAAAATCACGGGCAACAGCCACAAAACAATCCACTAAGAAGATTTAAAGGAATTACACAGGTATACTCTCAATTACCTAGCGAATCCACGCCTAATTGAACCAACCTCTATGTGCCTCTTCCAATCCCGTCTTCACCTCAGAATTGTCTTTACGATGAGCCACTCCAGAATCCACCGAAGCTTCAGGCTCGAATTCTTCAGAATCCATCGAAGAACAACTCTTTCTTTCTTGTATATAACAAACAAAACCTTTGATGTATTTTCTTTAAACCATGAGTTGAATACTCAATAAAACATCAAACAAAACTAACAAAATATCTCCAGATATAAACCTTAAGAACCAAAAAGAAGATCTGGAGGAATTAAATAGTTTTGGGAGAAAACCAACTATTTATAGAAAATCCAAAAGTAATCCTAGTTTTGGAAGAAATCCAATTACTTATAGAAATCCAAAAGTAATCCTTGTCAAACGGGATTGCCAATAATAAAACCTAAAAATCTCCCCCTTTGGCAATGCCGTGACAAAACACACCTAACAAATAAAATCCTAATCACCCCAACCCATTACAACCAACAAACACAAACTTCTTTCTCAAGATTAAGATCTGCAAAACAGCTATTAGTGTTACAATCTCCAAAATAACTATTAGTGCCACAAGAGTATATGAAAAAGTAATAAACATATGACAAGATTACCTTGAAGTATGAGATGGAAAACATGAATAGATACGGCTTGAAGATTTTAAGAACATGTAGCATGGATAGATGAAAACTAAGACTTATGCACCCGACACATGACATGAATACATGAAATCCTAAGACACACCGGACAACATTAATCCCCCCCCATTTTCCACGAATTGACAAAGGAAGCTCAAACAATAAAGAAGCCAATGCAAAGCAACATGCAAACCAATTAATGCCAATCTCCCGTACCAAATAAAACAAAGTGTTCATGCTAACAAACTCTTGCAAAGATAAACCAAACGCCTCCTCACTAAAAACAATGAACAAGGAAAAAAAACGACAAAAATAATATGGTGGAGCAAGCAAGGAATTCCAGATGTGTACCTTAAAAACACACAAGATGATCCAAGAAGCACAATTACTAGAAAACACAATGTGCACAATCTATAGAAGATTCCTCATGAAAGAAAGTGATGTATTATGTGAAAAGCATAGATCCCATGATAAAAGTGTGTGTGTGACTCTTAGAGTTCGACAAATACTAGATTCAAATCTTAGTAGTGATATGAAAGCTGGACCTCCGATAAGAGAATCTAAGCACAACAAAGGAAAGTCAAACCACTAGGAATCAAGGAGTATTTGGTGAGTAAAGGCGGAGGCTCCCCCTCAATCAATGAATCTTTTACTTTTTTCTTTTTTTTTTCACATTTTTTTTCTCTTTTATTTCTTTTGCACATTTTTTTTTTCTTTTCATTCTTTTCTTTCTTGTGCACATTTTTTTTTTCTTTCTTTTGCACACTCATCGGCGGCTGACACGCTCAAGAGTATGGAAACCGAACCAGAGAAGCATGGATATAATAAGGATGCTCTGGTTGGTGACTTTGAGGTGGCCTTTTCCTCATGCTTGGACTACAAAGAATAGAGGAGAAAGCCGTGGAGATGCAAAAAGATGGAAGATGGTTAAGAGACTCAACATTACCCATGATATGCTAGTATAGGTCAATTCCTCAAGAAAAGCAAAAGATACAATGCCTGAAGTCCATAGAGAAAAATAATCACTAAGGCGGAAGACTCCAAAATTTGCTAATCCAAGAGTGTGTACAGAATGAGACATACTAATCAAAGAACACACACTCCAAAATGAGTAATGACCATAGAAAGCACACACATATTAACATGTAATGGTTATTCTCATCAATTCCAATATGCATCAAGGATTACTCAAAAATTTCAAGTTTGCAAAACTATACAAGAAAATCTTTTTTTTTTTTTTTTTCTCTCTTTCAACAATAAAGCAAGACAAAAAAACAAACATGCACACATTTAAAAAAAAAAAAAAAAAAACAAGTCAGAAAACGAACAAGCACACATAAATCCAAAAACTAAAACAAATAAACAAATTAACGCAAGTCAAGTTTTCTCACCCAAACCGCTTTAGTATAAACAAAGTTGTGAGAATTGCGGTTTTTTGGTGGTGTTATGGTGTTGTGAACACCCTCATGAATCTTGGTATTCCGCTTAGATATGTAAGTCGAATTTCTACCCTTTTGAGGCACTCTCCCGTGCAACTTATAACAATAAGGGCGAATATGACCATGCATACCACAATGATGACAAATAAAAACAGGGTGTACCTTCTTTTCTTTTACCTTACCAACTCTAGGGAGTTTGAGAAGTCTTTCCTCTTGTTGAATCTTTTGTCCTCCCTTTCTTTGAGTTTTTGTATCATGAGATGTGGAAGCACTCTGTTTTTGCTCTCTCTTATCTCCAAAGCCAATGCCACTCTTGTCTGAACAGATTTGTTAAGACCCAATGATATCCTCCAAAGTCTTTGATCCTTTGTTCCAAAGACCAATAGTAACCATGGCACACTTGAGCTCTTCCTCTTTCTTGATCATTAGTTCTTCCAAAGCAACTTGTGACATCTTGAGAGATTCAATCTTTTCTTCAAACATGGCATAGGTTTCCTGTAGCTCATTCCTCTCTGTCTCACAAGTCAACAGTTTTGCACAAAGAACTTGTTGATCATCAGCTATCTTGATGGCATTGTTCATAGCCTCGGAAATCTCCTCCTTAAGTTTGACATTCTCACTTTCACATGCTTTGAGTTTCTTTGTGAGTTTGTTATTCAATTTGAATAAGTTAAGAGACTCCTTATACAGCTTTTCATAGGCTTGCTCAAGCTCTTCATCATCATCCTCCGAGGATTATTCATCAGTGGTGTTCTCTACCGACCTCTTCGGAGACCCTGTTTGTCCTTCAATTTCGAAAGCCACCATGAAAGCAAGGAATTGCTTATGTCCCTCTTCACCTTGATCTTTATTGTCACTTTCTTTTTCATCCGATTCTGATTCATCATCCCAAGTGACGGCGAGGGCTTTCTTCTTCTTCAAACGAGTAGGGCATTCTTGAGCAAAGTGGCCAAATCCTTGGCATTTATAACATTGGACTCTTTCAGAGTTCCCTTGTATCTTTCCTTTCTCCTTCTTGGCTATAGAATTAATTTTGAGTTTATCTTTGCCTTTAGATTTATGAGCATGAGTAGATTCCAAAAGATTAGGATTCTTTTTTAAAAAAGATTTTTTTAATTGTTTAACAAACGCATCCATAATCTTGGAATCTATCTCACAATCCTCATCAGAATCCTCTACCACTTTACGAGCACTACTAAAAGCAACATCTTTTTGTTTCTTTTTGAAATTTTTATGTGCCTCATAAGTTTGAAGATTTCCAACCAACTGATCTAGCTTGAGGTTGTCAACATCTTGAGCCTCCTCAATAGCCGTAACGTTTGATTGGAACCGATTGAGCAAGGATCTCAAAATTTTTCCCACAACTTTGGATTCTGGTATTTTTTCATCTAAATTGAAGCTGGAATTTACAATGTCACTCAACTTCGCATAAAATTCATCAAAGGTCTCACTATCTTTCATTGAAAGGTTTTCGAAATTAGATGTGAGCCTTTAAAGTTTTGAGCGTTTCACAGAAGGAGTGCCCTCATGAATAGTTTGTAAGATATCCCAAGCCTCTTTTGCGACTTCACAATTACATATACGACTAAACTCTTCAGGTGTGACAGCGCAAAAGAGAGAATTGATAGCTTTACTATTCCAGCTACTATTTTGGTAATCAGTTGTGTCCTACTTATCAATTGGTTTGGGTAAAGTTACTTTATCAATGGTAATTGTTGGTTCAGTCCACCCATTCATGACAGATTGCCAAACTTTTTCATCAATAGATTTCAAAAACGATCTCATCCGAGCTTTCCAAAAAGAATAATTCGATCCGTCAAGTAGGGGTGGTCGAACCATATAATTTCCCTCACGAATTGAATCCATTATCACAAATCAAACAAGATCTCGTTCTAAAAAATAATAATTTTTTTTTAAAAAAATAGAACGACCTGCTTTGATACCAATTGAAAAATCTAGAAACCCTAGATACTGATTTGTGATTATGTACCAATTTTAAGCAGAATATAACAATCCCAATCAAACAATAAAAGACAAATCGACACAACGATTTTACATGAAAAAATCACAATTGGACACCTCCAACTGTGATTAAAAAACCACGGCAACAGCCACAAAACAATCCACGAAGAAGATTTAAAGGAATTACACAGGTATACTCTCAATTACCTAGCGAATCCATGCCTAATTGAACCAACCTCTATGTGCCTCTTCCAACCTCGTCTTCACCTCGGAATTGTCTTTACGATGAGCCACTCTAGAATCCACCGAAGCTTCAGGCTCGAATTCTTCAGAATCCACCGAAGAACAACTCTTTCTCTCTTGTATATAACAAACAAAATCTTTGATGTACTCTCTTTAAACCATGAGTTGAATACTCAATAAAACATCAAAGAAAACTAACAAAATATCCCCAGATATAAACCTTAAGAACCAAAAAGAAGATCTGGAGGAATTAAATAGTTTTGGGAGAAAGCCAACTATTTATAGAAAATCCAAAAGTAATCCTAGTTTTAGAAGAAATCCAATTACTTATAGAAATCCAAAAGTAATCCTTGTCAAACAGGATTGCCAATAATAAAACCTAACAAAGTGTTTTGTATACTAGAGTATTATCAATAAATGTTGTAGCTCTGGGTCCACTAGGCTGTCAAACTCAACAGTATATAGAGAACTCAACAAATACATTGGCTAGAGATTTTATTTTTGTAAGAAAAATCAAACCCACTCTAGCGACCCTCTTCTCCCTCCTTTCTCTTTCTAAAAACTACCAAACCCACTTCGACGACCCTCACAACCGCGACCCTAACAAACGATGGTGCTGTGAGAGAGAAGACCACCCATCAAAAAAATGGAGAGAGAGAGAGAGAGAAGACCACACCCACCGGTAGACGACCCCTTCTCATTTCTTCTTCTTCTACTCCTCCTTCTCTAATGTGGCCAGATCACGGCTTCCCATTCTGTCGGCAAAACCATCTCCGGCATCATCTCTTCCTTCTATTTCTCCTTTGTTCCTCCTTCTCTTCTCTTTCTCTTGTTGTCACCTTGCCTCTTTATTTGTTAGAATTTGATTCTCAAACATTTGAGAGATAAATGAGAGGGAAAGAAAAAAAAAAAAAAACAATAGTGTTTTGGAAAGTTGGTAAAAAGCTGACATTTTTTGACTTTTTTAGTCTATTTTGTTTTTTGTAAGTAAAAAATGTGAGAGGTAATGTGACTTAAAATGAGTAAAAAGCTAAAAACTGAGCTTCTCAAAATACCCCATAATGCCATTTTGACACTACCACCAGAATCATTTTTGACACCACCATTAGAACCATTTCAAAAAATCACAACCGAGGATCGGACTTTTATCATGACGATGTTTGGGAACGTGGTTTGGTGCCTATTTTACGCTCCAACGGAAAAAATTTCAAAACCTCACACTGTAGCTGAGTGAAAGAGCTCAGTCTAGCTGTATGGCATTATATTGGTAAAAAGACATATTTTCCCTCCGTTGCTCCTACCTGTTTGGAGACACGCTCACATCTCTCATATCTCTCACCAAAGGCTTTACCTGGACGCTTTTACAGTAGAGTTGACTACCTCTCTCCGGTGGCTCACTCTGGCGAAACTGTTACGGAAGACCAAGTAGCCAATCGTCGAGGATATACAAAGGTACGTTTGCGAAACACCATTTCTGTGTTTTTTCTTCACTAATCTGCACCGATAATGATGTACTCTCCTGCAAAAAAAAATTTCTTGGTTCAACTTCGGTCATTCAGTCACCGATCTTCCTAGTTCTCTTCACCATGTCGTGTCCAACAAAAAATACATACAAATAACTTGTTTCGGCTTTGCTCAACAAACCATTTTTCCACTTTTCGGTCTTCCTTCATTTTGTGTTTTCTGGAGATTTTCTTCACCAAATTTTTTTTTTCCCTTCCTGCCATCTAAATAACAACTAAAACGACCATTTAATTGTGAAAGAGCATCTCACAGTCTTCATCAATTTTTTTTTTCTAATTTGATTTTCAATGTAAATAAAAAAAAAACTTGGACAAAATAACAAATATTTCAATTCGTACTGTAATTTTTTGTAAAAATCTTTTTCAAAATTATTCTCATATATAAAATTTGGATTTCATCAAAATTTAATAAAATTTGTAATTTACATTTGATGAATTATTGATTTGGAAAAAAATAAATAAATCTTGTTTCATTTAACCTATTTTGCAGTGTACAAAAATTATCACAAAGTAATGGACAAAAAAACATTGTCGATGAATTAATTACCTTTTTTCAGTATTAGTGTTTTTTCTTGCTTCCATGTAAATAAAAACTAAAAGGAACATTTACTTGTTTAGAGCATCTCTCTGTTTTAATCAACATTATTTTTTTGAATCTAATTTGATTTTCAGGTCATATAGGTTTGGGCTTTGAATCCTATACGCCTTGTACATTATTTTGATGTCACGAGTTATCACTGTATCTTGCAAATTTACTGTTTCTCATGCCCATTTTTATGATGTATTGGAATTTTGTGATATGCTGCTTTCTGAATTTCTATTAGAATTTTGTGATGTATTGGAATTTTGTGATGTATCCTTATCCTGCTGTTACAATATACCAATGCCATGAGTTTTTTGCATCTGCTTTGTATAGCTACATTCTATAGACGTCCCTGAACGCCCCGGGAGGGATGAGTCCCGTTCTGTTCATTTTGGGCTCACTACAGTTCAGGATTGTCATGGTTCTCAATCTGAACCAAAGAGTCCAAATCCGGCAAATCGTTTTGAGAAAACAGATTTTTTTTTGAAAGCCAAACATGGACTGCTTTGCCAGATACAGAGTCGCCACCTAAATATTTTATTTTGGGAAATTTAGGAAACCCTGACTCGTGCCTAAGGCCACGTGTCCGTCATCACCAAAGTTGTCTCGGCTCGAGAACTTGGGTACGATTGGGGAAGGTCACTTCATGAGCACCCCCGCTCGCCCGATCAAAGATCGGCCTCTACTAACCATGATATCTAGTTTTGAAAAAATTATGCATTCTTATTCCGGTTATTAGCCTAGATTTACTATGTGATGCGCACAGCATATAAGTATAGACTGGATCGCCTGAATTAGAACAATACATTTCACGTTTGTTTTTGAAAGATGGTTTGCTACTTGCAAATAGGCTTAAAAAGCAGATTTTGCCACCCTTGGGTGGGCTTAGAAAAGATGGTTTTGCCACTATCTAGTGGGCTTAAAACTCACGGTCAATGCATTGTTCCAATCCAAATAACCCAACCTTCACCCACAGGCATTCAGGCAGTTATGTCACATAAGCAAATAGCTTCATGGTAAGCATGCTATCATAGCTGTCACTCACACACATGCAAGGATGCTAAAACGTAAAAACTTACTAAGTACTCCAAGCCAAAACAGAAACTACATTAGAAATCCATGCATGATCCTAACTATACAGAAATACCTAATGCAACACATGCAGGAATGCAACTAAGATAGGCTCGGCTATTCTAAACATTGCATATGGAATGCTACAGCTAACAAGTATTCAACTTGGAATTGATATACAATGTAGCGAGTTATGATGCGCCGAGCCCGGTGCATGCAAAATAGATGAATGAATGCAAACATGCTATCATACTGTATGCTAATTGAAACATGCCCTATTCTAACCATCATAAGTTGGTAAATAAAATGGAGAAAGACGTGGGGTTGGAAGACATACATCACACGCACGCACACTTATTACAATTGTGCCCTTGCTCAGAGGGTCCAAGTAAATAATATACAGTCCCAAATGAATAATTACAGTCCGAATAAATACGAAATCCTAATTAATTAATAAATTAATCTAGGAAAGCAGTAAATTAGCATGCAAGTTAGGGACTGCCTTGACTCTGCTCTGGATGATGAATGATGGATGTTCGAGTTGCCTTGCGCGGAAATCCATTGTGATGCCCCGATTAGCCTCTGTTTACAATTAAGCCTAGAATATTATGCAAAGCTCTGAAAGGCTGTTGATTCTTGATTTGCTGCAACAGAGAGTAAGAAAGGGGCATGGCAAAGTGTTTTCACATATGTATGTTTGACTACTCTTCAGGGAGTGTAGTCCTTGATCCTTGTGCCACCAATCACGCATCTCAATGCATGATGGCCGAGGAGTCAATTTGCACGACTCAATATGGAATGAATGCACACATAAACACAACAAGATCGAGACTCCATCATGGATAATCCGGAGTGTCGGCAACTGGGAATTAAGATAAGTTCCGTCACTCGGAGTACGAAACGTCCCTCGTTTCCCGTGCTTGGGCTAACTCCTATCCATAACACAATGCAAATGAGATGACATGCATCATGCAACTAATATACAACCTAGCATACACAATGCTATGAAATGGCATACATAATACTCGATGTAACACGACATACACAATGCTCTAACATGCAACCTAGCATACGCAATGCTATAAAATGAAATGGCATACGCAATGCATGATGGACTTACACTAACATGAGTGGACCTCAGCCACACTCACATCAGTGGCCATGAGATGAAAATGAGACACTCGAGATGCGTGCACACATGTACGCAAACCGAGGACCGATCCTAAGGCACAAATGCCACTCTAACAAGGCATGAAATATGGCATACAAACATGCAAGTTCCAGCACTGAAATGTGATGCAAAATGATCCCAAAACATGGAAACATGGCACCCGATGCATGGAATAGTCCCGAAACACAAAACTAGGCACATGTATTGACCTATAACTATACAAAGCATGCATTATTTGATCATGAAGCATAAAGACAAAACCAAGGCAGTCCCAAAACATGAACATTTATTGTTCAAAGCATGGCCAAAAGATCCTAGCAAGATGGACTAAAATAGCATGCAATTTTGACTAGCAAACATGGTTTACATGGCATGTATATGAAGCTGGTGAGAACTCATCAAACCAACAAAAATCAATGAATAAAATATGCCAAAACATGCACAAATGATGGGTTCTTTTAGAGGGCATACAAAGGGGTTATTAAGCACATGCATCAAGGGCACTTAGCATAGCCAAATCAAATCCGAAAATAAAATATGATAGCCCTAAAACTCATCAAATTGGACCTAAAATTAGTCAACAAAGCATGCAAGATAGGGCCTCTTTGGAGGGCCAAAAAGACCATCAAGCAAAACAAGGAGAAAGGGGGTCACCCCCCTCTGATTTTGGCCTTCAAGAACACACCTAAGCTACTGAAAATCCACTGGATTTCAGTGTCTTAGAGGCCAAACCATGGCCAATGCAAGTGTTCTAATGCAAGCCCTAATCATGGAGAGATGAAGCACGCATAGGGGGAAGATGACCCCAAAAAGAGAATAGGCCTTAATCAAACATGAAGATAATGTCAAAAAAAGACTTTTTTCAGTTTAGGTCAAGGTCCAAAAAGGCTCACAAATAAGGCTAATGTATCATGCAAAATAAGCCCTAAAAGAGATATTGAACAAACAGGGCAGTAAAAGGCCTCAAAAAGAAAATATCTCTTCAAAAAAGTTGAAGAGGGGCTCAAAAAAAGATACTTTAAAGTTTATGTAAAATCTCAAATATGCTCACAAGTAAGGCTAAAATATGATGCAAAAATGGCCCTAAAAGGGAGATAGAGAGCAAGAGGTAGTAGCTAGCCTCAAACAGTGAAGAGCCCTTCAACAAAGTTGAAGAGGGGCTCAAAATAAGGCACTTTACAGTTTTTCTCGAAGCTCAAAAATGCTTACAAATAGGGATAATATATCATGCAAGAAATAGCCCTAAAAGAGAGATAAAGGGAAAGGGGCAGCAGATGGCCTCAAACAGAGAAAAGTCCTTGATCAAACATGAAGATGAGCTCAAAATAAGACTATTTTCAGTTTAGGTAGAAGCCCAAAAATGTAAGAAAAAGGAGCTAAGTTATCATGCAAAATGAAGCAAGAAAAGGGAAAATAGGGACTTACCCTTGGAGAGCCACTTTCCAGCAGTTTTTGGTCCAAAATTCTGAGCTTCCAACCTTTGCAAATGGCCTCCAAAGTGCTGAAATGGATGATGGCGGTGTTGTGCTATGGGTTGTAGTGCAAATGGTGCAAGAATCTTAGGGTTTGGAGGGTTGAATGAGGGAGATATAAGGTTGTATGTATAATGGTGCCTCAGCTGGTTTCTAACCCTTAGAAATGGAGGGGAGAGGTTGGTTATATAGAGGGAAAGGAGTGAAACAAAAAGGGGGAAAACAAATTCAAATTTCCCCCTAAAGGGCGATCCCAGGCAGGTGCAGTGCAAACCGCATTGGCATGCACCAGGAGAGAAAAGAATGGCCGGCCAGGTTCAAGAGGTTCAGGTGGCCGGGCGGCCACCTCCCCTGGCTAGCCGGCCAGGTGCAAAAGGTCCAAGAAAAATTAGTGGCCGGCCAACCCAAAAAGGTGGCCTCCCATGTGTGTACAACACAGCTGTATGGTCAAAACCTAGAAAATATAACCTAGGAGAGAGAAAAACCAACTTTTTAGAGGGGTTCAAAAGGGTCAAGAACAATTGATGGCCGGCCTATCCATATCGGTGGCCTCCCAGGTGTGTACAACACAATGGTGTGGTGGAAAGTCAGAAAAAGTGGCCCGGGAATGGAAAAAGTCAGCTTTCTAGTGAAGAAAACGGGTGATGAAGAGCGATGAAGGAATAAAGCTGGTCTTCAGAACAATTGCTGACCTCCCACCTTTCTACAACCTTCCTAACAATGAAAATAAGGTCTCCGCCAAAAATGAACCCAAACCGATGTAAAACGAAGGTTCGGGGGGCCAAATCTGCCCGGGGCCCGAAAACAAGTTATATCGGAGGTGGCGTTCGACCACGAAGTTGGTCTCTCGGGCCACAGTGTCCCTCAACAGGGAGGAAACAAAGTGTATGCCAAAAATCGGAGCAAACGGAGGTGGTTAAGCAGTCCCGAACCGAGGCACATGGCCGACGGCTCCGAAAACCAAGAATCGGGCTCCAAACGGGAAAAATTGCCTACGACCACGAAACGTAGCCTACGGCCACTGAGAGATGATCTATGAGACCTCTACCTCCCTTCGGGAAGAGAAAACGGGACCCGGTTCGCAAACCGAGGCAAAGCACAAAAGAGCCCCGAAGTTTGGAGGCAAGGCTCGCGGCCGAGATTCCGCAACTTCAGAACGAGCACAATATGCAACATCACCGAGCGCTCAGTTGGTGACGTCTGAGTCTTAAGGTCGGTCAAAAATGGGGTGTCTATAGTTGCCCCTCTTTGACAGAACTCGAAAGTCATAAGTGACGGGAGTAAATGTCAAAGCCCAGAGACGACCCATTTTTGATAAGGCCGAAGACTCAGACAAACAGGCGAGATAAACAAAAAGATGTGCCCATAGGCATGCCCGCAGGCAGGGGGCAAAATGCAAAGTGATATGCACAAAGCCGGATGTAACTCAATGATCATGCGAAGCAACAAGCTGTAATGAAGCAAATATTCACAATAGATGTAACAGTTTTAAGCAAGAATGCAAAGCAATACTACATTTCATGCAGTTGAAGAATGCGGAGAATCATTGAATTCTCGACACGTCTCACACGGAGAAGACACAATACCTGTGCGGCACATCTAGTCGCACCAGCCTCAAATGAACCGTGCATACAATATCATGCCTGCAAAAGAAAGAAACTCAACAAGCACAACATAGTTAGCAACATATGTTCAGTGTGATATCGAATGCAGGCAAACGCGGTGTTGATGGGTGAGTGCATCGCAATGCGAGAAGCGATGTGTGTGACAACGCAAGTTAAGCACAAGGGTATGACAATGCTCATGAAACATGCAGAACAGTGCAAGTGGTGTGCATGAGAATGCAAGTGACATGCATAACAATGCAGGATAAGTGTAAACTCGAATACACATCTCGAAACGAAACAACAAGCAAAACAATGCAAGTTTCGACGAAGGTGGCTCAATCGCGACCTCCGGTTTACCTCCCAGAGGGGTCACAACATATTCAAAAAAGATACACCTTGCTCTTGACGAGTAATGATGAGACAGGCATCGAAAGTCGGAGTCGAAGTTCCTGCGGAGGGATTTTCGCAATGAAAAGTGCACTTTCCTTATACTTTCTCAGGTGCCGGGGACTCCAATCATCACCAAAATTTGCAGGGACCTTGGAGACCACCTTGGGAAGGCTGCCGGCCATG
The DNA here is from genome assembly GCA_025200525.1 of Camellia lanceoleosa. Taxonomy (NCBI): domain Eukaryota; kingdom Viridiplantae; phylum Streptophyta; class Magnoliopsida; order Ericales; family Theaceae; genus Camellia; species Camellia lanceoleosa. The sequence continues at coordinate 43,791,800 of CM045765.1, forward strand.
TTTGGCCCAAGGAAGAGGCTGCCGGCCAGGGGTGAGGCAAAGGGATGGCCGGCCTGCCAGGAAAGGTGGCCGGCCGGCCACCTAGCCCAAATCTGGGGCAGTTTGGTCCTTTTGCTCTCTTTTCTTTAAATGTGCTTATCCAAAGCACTTGTCCTTATAACATCAGCTCCAAAATTTCCTTCTCTTCCTTCCTAGACCACTTTCTCTCTCAGATCTGTGCTCTATACGCGTTTTCCAATGCCCTACGCAAGTTGTTTTCGTAAAATCTTTCAGTTTTCGTCACTTTGAACCGATTAAATTTTGATTTCGGTGCTTGTTTTCTCATTTTCACCACTTGAGGTAAGTTTGTCTCAACATTTGGAAGATTTTCTCGGGGGTTGACTTTTGTTGACTTTTTCCAATTTTTGCTCATTTTGCTCATTTTTGCTCCTTTTTGCAGATTTTCCGAGATGGCTGGTCATTTCCCTCATGGTGGAGGTCCTCCGGGTACCGGAGATGATCCCGATATTATGGCTTTACCCCCGAGGATTCGGCTATTCATTCCCGAGAGGTATGACCCTCCGGCGCACATCCCCTCGCAGGCGGTTTTCTACCACTTTACTGACTTTGATGAGCAAGCGCCTGCAGATCTATTACTGCGGGAGCCAGATTCCCACCTCTCTTACCAGGCACGAGAGGTATTTACTTCACTTTTACATTTTCTGCAATGCATTCTGTATTTTCCATGCATTTTGTGCTTTCGCTATGTTTATCTGCTCACTCAAGCTCACAGCTTGTTTTGAATGTTTAGTTTATAACACCGTATTCCGTTTGCATCTTGAACACACAGCTCAAACACTCTGACTTTCTGAACACGCGGCCCGTATATTGATTGTGAGCACACCGCACACACTTGTTGAGAATTGAACACACGGCCCATACTTTAAGATGAACACACAGCCGACTGATTTTGAAATTTGAACACACAGCTCAAATACTTGACGTTGACGTTGAACACGTAGCTCGAACTTTGATGATGAACACACAGCCCATTTTTCTGATTGTGAGCACACAGCACGCACTTGTTTGAGAATTGAACACACAGCCCAAACTTTGAGATGAACACACAGCTCACAGATTTTGAAATCTGAACACACAGCTCAAATACTTGATGTTGAACACACAGCTCATTGTTGAGGTGAACACACAGCACACACACTGATTGAGAATTAAACACGCGGCCCAAACTTTGATGTCAAACACACAGCTCGTTGTTGAGGTGAATGCACAACACACACTGATTGAGAGTTGAACACACAGCCCACTGATTTTGAATTTTGAACACACAGCTCAAACACTTGACGTTGAACACACAGCTCGAACTGATTGTGAACACGCAGCACACACTGATTGAGAGTTGAACACGCAGCCAAAACTTTGATGTCGAACACACAGCTCGTTGTTGAGGTGAACACACAGCATACACTGATTGAGAGTTGAACACGCAGCCCAAACTTTGATGTCGAACACAAAGCTCGTTGTTGAGGTGAACACACAGCACACACTGATTGAGAGTTAAACACACAGCCCAAACTTTTGATGTTGAACACACAGCTCGTTGTTGAGGTGAACACACAACACACATTGATTGAGAGTTGAACACGCAGCCCAAACTTTTGATGTCGAACACACAGCTCGTCTTTGAGGTGAACACGTAGCCCAAACTTTGATGTCGAACACACAGCTCGTTGTTGAGGTGAACACACAGCACACACCGATTGAGGGTTGAACACGCAGTCCAAACACTTGATGTTGAACACACAGCTCGTACCATGAATTTTCAGAACACACAGCCCAGATTCTGTATTTGATTTGATTTTGCATGGAGCTCATACATTTCATTTGCACGCAGCTTATTCATTTTATTTGCACGTAGCTTATTCATTTCATTTTGAAACTGAATATATGTGTTCATCCTGAATGCAGGTGACTTCTCGTACTGCGCGAGGATATGGCTCCATCATGGCGAGGGAGTGGTACGCGGAGCTCCCGGAGGCTGTCCGGGATTTGGTTGACGTGGCACGGTTTGGGCCCTTTTGCGCTGGGATCTCCCGCTATCCTGCTAGTAGGACATTGATGGGTGCCTTAGTAGAGAGATGGTGGGACACCACCAACTCTTTCTATTTCTTTGCCACCGGGGACATGACCATGACCCCGTTTGACTTCGCCGTACTAACGGGCCTTGATGTGGGTGGCTGGGCTATCCCATATGACGAGGACATGGGCCAGTGGGAGTCCGCTTGGATCTATTTATAGGGAGCTCGCCCGCCAATTGACAGATCTTCAAGCAAAGTCCGATATACTTGGTTTTCTTCCCATTCCAGGAGAGCGAAGATGGAGCCTGAGACTCCTGAGGAGGTGGCACAGTACACCTGCGGATTTCTGATGTTCCTTTTCGGGACCACTCTGTCGCCGATAGGGGGAACACTGTCGGGCTTTATTTGTTGAGTGCTTTAGTGGACCTATCGCAGGTCAGCCGATATGATTGGGGTGGTGCCAGCCTGGTTATTCTCTACTGCTATATGAGCGCGACCTCCCGTGGACGGGGGAACATGGTCGGTGGCTATTGGAGGGCCTGGGAGGTACTTTCTGCCCTCTTGATTTGCATTTCTACTTCTCATTACTTGTACATTGCACGCACGGCACACTTTACATTCTGTACCTTGCACTTTGCTCTCAGCATTTTGTATTTACATTCTGCACTCAGCATTCTATATTCTGATGGCTACTGTTCTGTTTTCCACAGCTATGGATCTATGCGTACTTCCCGACACTGGCTTCGGAGCTTGAGGTGGAGGTGCCCCTCGTGACCCCTTATTCACTCGTATTCGAGGGCCAGCACCGGCCGAGACCTCGGGAGTCTTTCCTCTACCTACGGGCAGTACTTTGATATAGTGCGGCCGTCAGAGGTATTTCAGAACTCTCAGTTCTTCATGTTTTTGATCTTTGATTTATCTTGCACATTCACAATTTCTGATTAGCTTATACATCGGTTATCCGCAGATCTCGTGGCAGCCCTGGGTGCCTTTAGGCAGAGACCTCCGATTTTAGTTTGCCGGAGCATGGGGTGCCTCTCGGTACAGGATCTTGTTCGAGGGGCTAGTTGGTAGGGCCTGGTTTTTGGGGGATCGCTTCTTGCAGCAGGTTTGGGGCTACCCTACTTAGGACCTTCCTTCAATGCCTCTAGACGACATGCGGACCGCTGATAGGCTCTCTCATCAGGGTGTCGTTAGTGCTATGCAGGGTACCGATGCATTCTTACATCTGGAGCAGGGGGAGTATGCGACCTATCGTCACACATACTTGATGCCTCCACTGACGGGGGTCCGTACTCCAACGAGGAGGTCTGCTGGTATGCCTTCATCGAGTTGGGCTCAGACTGCAGATGTCCCTTCCACCAAATAGTGAAATGCGTCTAGAGGCGGAGTGATCGGTTCCCCAATTCCTCCGACTCATCATCATCCTAGATGGCCAGATATGCCGACTGAGCTAATAGGATGACGATATGGGACTTCCTACCCGATCCCGATAGAGCCTCCTATGCTTGACCACCGATATGTTAGTGACCTTGACTTACCACCGGTATGTTCCACTGTTTTCCGTTTATCACACAGATACTTTGGTATTTTTTTATTCATTGATGACTTGAGCTTGTGTCTGCAGCCACCCAGGGAGTACATGGATGAGGTGCTCGGTATGGTAGCCTCACTTGAGGGCATGGTCCTACGGAGAGAGGCGCAGTTGTCCCTCATGGGTGTCCAAGTACCCTTTAGTTTTATTGCATTTATCATACTTCTGATGACATGCTAATCTTGAACATTTTACTGCATTGATAGGCTACCTGTGTAGAGCATGTCTGACACACATCATACTTACGTACTGTACCTGCATGCACCCACTTCATGCAGCATTCTTGTATCTGCATCTAATATACATATTTGAGCTGATGTATTCAAATTGCATTCTTCCTTTTCAGATGCTTCCGATATATACCGGGCCACAGTCCAGGCCACCTAGGCCTTCCCGAGGAGCTGGGCCATCTAGGCCTTCTCGAGGAGCTAGGAGAGGGAAGTCGTCTCGCGGACGAGGCGAACGCAGGGCGCACATCATAGAGAAGGAGCCCAGCGAGGAGGAGGAGGCTGCAGATCCCCAGTCAGAGACATCTGCTAATAGAGAGGGTGGCTCTGATTCTGGTTCCAGTAGTGGAGATGAGGTTGAGGAGGATTCCGAGGATGGCAACCCTGACTCAGATGATGGTGATGATGGTGCAAAGGCTGTTCCGCAGAAGAGGATGAAGAGGGCCTCTCATTCTTGCTCTTGAGAGCATTGATGCAGTTGTTTCACGCTTTATTTACCTTTTTACTAGTAGTTGTAGCACATTGTACATTGTTAGGCAGTTTTATTTTTTTTGTAAAACTTGTACCCATGTTGTAAAATGTTGTAACAAAGGAAGCATGATAGAATGAAACCGCTTTTGAAAAAGTGTTGTATTTTATGCTCTTAGCATCGCATCGCATCGCATTATTTTGCACCAAAATGAGATTGAATGGAAATGTGCATTGTGTATTTGCCAAGTCAGGCAGTGAACCGACGCAACAAACTAAACAACCTAACTCACGAAGAAATAACAAAATCTTAGCAAGTGTACAGCTTGATAAGCAAGACACAACAACGCTGATTTAAACAAAGAGTAACGACTCAAAATACAAAGCTCCACAGCTATGATAAACAAGACTTGATAAACAAAACAGCTCGATAAATAAAGCAACAGCTCGATAAACAAAACAACAACTCGATAAGCAAGGCTTAACAATAACTCTATAAACAAAGTGTATTTCGGACGATCTGGGTGACGGAACGCATTCGAAACAGAGGGAGATGGAGGCCTTCGACATTCCGGATGCATGGAAAGGCTATAAACTTTCCCTTAGAGGGTAGAACAGGACCAAAGGCACACTTTGCAGCATGGCCGGCCACCTTTGGGAGCTGGCTGGCCAACTTTTTGCATTGGAGAGGAGAGGGGTAGCCGGCCTACCAGAAAAGGTGGCCGGCCGGCCACCTAGCTTGGCAGCCACCAGTTTTTCGACACGTGTCCCCCGAACAGTGCCCTATCCTCTTTAAAATTCCCAGCCTCGTAGTTGATTCATTTCATCTCAGTTTTGCACAAATAATGGAGGCGTTTCTCATCGAAAATCTCACAGCTTGGATCGCCTCTCTAGATGCCTCGAAAAAGTTGAACTTCCGGGGCTTCGGCTTGAATGCACTATTCATGGTGAGCCGTACTCCGTTGCACCTTCCCTTCCTTCATGCCGCGGCGAGGTTTTGGAACCTAGTAACACATGTTTTTAGCTTCAACGGGCAAGAGGTATGTCCAACTTTCGAAGATTTTCAAGTTTTGATGGAATCTGAACGCTATGAAGAAATTTTGCCTCAGTTTCGCTTCGGCCACGCCCAAGCTTTAGGACGGATGTGTGGGCTCACCATGCATGACGCTTGGTCTCTGATCTGTAACGGGGAACTAGACATCCTCGGCTTGATTCATCGCTTTTCTAATGCCGGTGACCGTGGCAACCATTATTGGCAAGGTTTTCGGCAACACGCACTTTGCTTGTGCATGCTATCTCGCTTTTTGCTTGCCCCGGGCTTCGGTGGATCTAGCATTCGTCTGATTGAAGTTGCTCAAGGCTTGAAAGAAGGAAAGAGCTGTATTGCCATGACATTGGCCGAGACACTGATGGGCTTAGATGCTTTTTATCGCCAGGAGACGACCAGATTTGTGGGGAGTTCGCTACTGCTGCAGGTAATGTTTCCCACCCAATCTCACATATATATTGCTCACATCACTCGGCCCTCGGGCTCGGTTTTTTCTCACAAAACCCTTTTCTTACTTTTCTCTCATCGTACATCTCTCTATTCTTTATTCTCTCATTTTTCATCCCTCCCCAGGTATGGTTGATGGATAAATTGCAGGTTGTGGACTCTTGCCCGGCCTACTCAGCTTGTAGCTACTTCTTTTGACAATGCCTAGTCGATGCCCTTGATGAGGGATGGTGGTTTGACTGGATGTGCAATTTGTCTGGAAATCGCATTGCTTGGCGCTGTCCTTGGCTCAATCTTCCGGCAATGAGCTATAGCATGTCCCGGCAGACTAGGATCCAGTTGATTGGTCTGACCCACTGTGTGTTCTACTTTCCGTTCTGGTTCCAGCGCCAATTCGGTCATGATCAGACTTGCCTGCCAGAGGGGATAGAGTATCCTGCCATATTCCCGGTTCGAGGCGCACAACTTGCCCGGTATGCCACAGCATGGAGGACTAAAGAGCTCCTGGCCCCCACTCCCACTTTCAGTTGCATTTTGTCTGACGAGTGCTTGGATTGGCTCAATGAAGAGGCACAGATTGGGCCCAGCTTGGCATCGGAGGCTTCGACCAGCTCTGGGAGGGGGCACAGGGACACCTGACTTATCTATGCCCCGGATTTATTGCTTTACCAGTACTTTCAAGTTTTCTTTATGAATGTAATAAAAAGCAACTTCAATTTGTATGCAAGAGCAGGAGAATTCTGTATTTGAAATCAATGAAATTGAAGGTTGTGGGTATTGAAAATTTTCTGCTTTGGTCCAAAAATGGTCTTAGTTGTAAAAAAAGATTAATTTAAACAAAGTCAACTTTTATTAAAACTTTTCAAAACCATTTTCAATATGGATCAGAACTGGACATGCCTGAGATCTGTCACCGAGATGCACAACCCCGGATCCTAGCAACTAGAAAGTTGCCCCTAGTCTGAAAAGTACCGCAGCACTGCACAGCAACGGAAAGCTGCCCCTAGTCTGAAAAGCACTGTACCGGAGATCATGATGAATGTTGATAGACAAAGATGATTGAGATGATCAAATGGACAAAGTTGATCGGGGAAAAGTTTACGGCTAAACTTCAGGATGAAGTTGCCTACGTATCCCAAAGATGGGAATCAAGCCTTACATAGTTCAAGCTCGGGTTCACTCGGGTATTTTCGCTCTCCTTTTACGCACTAACTTTTACCAAGGCCGCCCTTTGCGGGTTTTCAACCTTGCGAGCTCAGTTTTTATAATTTCAAATTTTTTGTGCTCTGAGTTTTGCCTAGGTCACCCTTTCGGGTTTTCGGCCTAGCAAGCCTCTTAAGGGTAATATTTCTTCAACTTGTCCATATTGATCGGTTGTGAGAACTCTAGGCCATCTAGATCCATCAAAACCACAGCTCCACCTGACCAGATATACCTAATGATGTAGGGACCAATCCAATTGGGTCTAAACTTGCCCCTTGGGTCGTGGATGGGAGCTCGGTTGTCCTTGAGCACCAAATCTCCTTCCTTTAGATTCCTGGACTTAACTTCTTGTTGAAAGTCTGCAATTTCTACCGATAACCTTGAACATGGTACAGTGCTTTCAGTCTTCTCTCATCAAAGAGTATGAGTTTCTCAAACCTGCTCTGCTGCCAATCTACTTCGGCTATCTGACACTCAGCAAGTACTTGCAGTGACGGAACCTCAATCTCGATAGGTAGAATGGCCTCCATCCCATAAACCAATGAATACGGAGTCGCCCTAGTAGAAGTTCTGATTGAAGTCCGGTAGCCCCACAGAGCAAACGGTAGCTTATCTGGCCAATCCCGGTAGGTTCCCACCATCTTTTGCAATATGTGTTTGATGTTCTTGTTGGCAGCCTCAACCGCTCCATTGGTTTGTGGCCGATATGTGGATGACTTATGAAAAGCCACGTTGTATTTTTCCAAAAAGTCAATCACTTCCTTCTTGAAGTGGGAACTGTTATCAGAAATTATCTCGTTTGGGACTCCGTAGCGACAGATGATGTTGTTTCTGATAAACTTTGCAACATGTGAAGCCTTCAACACCGCATAAGATTGGGCCTCGACCCACTTCGTGAAATAATCTATCGCGACCAGGATGAACTCATGCCCATTCGACCCCTTTGGAGTGACAGCCCCGATCACATCAATTCCCCAGACTGAAAATGGCCATGGCGAAGTCATATTGTACAGCTTCGATGGCGGAATGTTCATGTGATTTGCATGAATTTGACATTTGTGGCATCGCTGAACAAAACTGATACAGTCCTCCTCCGTGGTGGACCAGTAGTAACTCTGTCTGAGGATCTTCCGTGCTAGCATTACTCCGTTCATATGCGCACCGCATTCCCCTCCATGGATGGCCTCCATTAGGCGCTTCGATTCTCCGGCATCGACACACAGCTTATGCATTCCCAGATGACCTCTCTTATACAGCTTACCCCCATAGATGATGAACTGAAAGGCCATTCTTCTTATTGCCCTTTTATCCTTGGCATTTACCCCTGGCGGGTATGCTTCCTTCTCCAAGAAATTCCAAATGTCGTAATACCAGGGGTTTTCGTCCTGAGCCTCATCTATAGCAGCAATCGACTCGTAGGCTGGCGCAAATTTCTGGTCAATGATGACTGGACGCATCCGGACTCCAAACGGGATGTCTATCATGGAAGATAGAGTTGCTAAAGAATCTGCAAACCTATTGTTCTCTCTTAGTAGATGAGCAAAGTTTAGCTTCTCTAACCGAGGAATTAACAAATCCAAGGTCTGGTGATACATCATCATTTTCTCTTCTTTGACTTTCCAGTCTCCTTTTGCTTGAGACACAACAAGGTTCGAGTCCCCGATGACGTCTAACCGTCTTGCCCCTAGTTCCAGGGCTGCTTCTAGACCGGCAATGCATGCCTCATATTCTGCTTCGTTGTTCGAGACTTTGAACAGGAGTTTGAAGGCTAGAGGGATACAGGACTTGTCGGGTGCTATCAGCAACACCCTTATCCCATACCCGTATTGATTTGACGCTCCGTCAAAGTACATCGTCCAAGTTTCATCATCGATGTGCAAAATAGCTTCATCTGGGAATAAGTACTCGACTGCTTCACCCCCTTCCACCGGATGGTCGGCTAAGAATTCTGCTACTGCTCTTTCCTTGACTAACTTGCGTGTCACATATTTCAAATCAAATTCGGAGAGCAACAGCAACCAACGAGCTAGCTTACCCGTAAGTGCTGGTTTCTCGAAAAGATATTTGATGGGATCGAGTTGTGAAACCAACATTACGGAGTGAGCTAACAGATAGTGCTGCAGCTTCCTGGTAGCCCATACCAAAGCTAAGAAAGCTTTCTCCAATGGTGTGTAGCGAGTCTCATACTCTAGCATCTTCTTACTCAGGTAGTAGATGGCTCTCTCCACTTTGTCCTCTGATTCTTGCGCGAGCATACAACCCATTGTAGTCTCAGTTACTGAAAGGTACAATATCAACGATTTTTCCAGCTCTGGCGGTGACAACACGGGCGGGTTCTGTAAGTATTCCTTGATCTGTTCAAAAGCAACTTGGCATCGGCCGTCCCATTGGAATTTCTTGCCTTTCTTCAGGAGACCAAAAAGTGGTTCACAAGTCAAGGTTAATTTTGAGATAAACCGTCTTATGAATTGCACTTTACCCAGAAAGCCTCGTACCTCCTTTTCAGTCCTTGGTGGTGGCATTTCTAAGATGGCCTTGATTTTGGAAGGGTCGACTTCGATACCTCTTTGTGTAATCAGAAACCCCAGCATTTTTCTCGTTGTAACACCAAACGTATATTTATGAGGATTTAGCCGCAACCGGAATTCTCTAATCCTTTGAAAGAACTTTTGCAATGTGGTGTAGTGGCCCTCTCTTTCTTTGGACTTGACAATCATGTCGTCCACATACACCTCAACCTCTTTGTAGATCATGTCATGCAATATTGTGGTCGCGACCCATTGATAAGTAGCTCCAGCATTCTTCAACCCAAACAGCATCACTCTGTAGCAGTACGTCCCCCATGGAGTGGTGAATGCAGTCTTTTCCTGGTCTTCCGGCGCCATCACTATCTGATTGTACCCTGAGAAGCCATCCATGAATGAAAGCAAAGCGTGCCCTGCTGTAAAGTCCACTAACTCATCAATATGCGGCAAGGGAAAGTCATCCTTCGGACTGGCTCTGTTCAAATCCCTGAAATCCATGCATACTCGGATCCTGCCATCCTTCTTCGGTACTGGAACGATGTTGGCTAACCAAGTCGGGTATTCGGATACCAGCAGGAAGCCTGCGTCGATTTGCTTGGTGACCTCTTCCTTAATCTTGAGAGCCCAGTCCGGGCGGATCCTCTTGAGTTTCTGCTTGACAGGTCGGGCTTCGGGGTCAAGGGAGATCCAGTGCTGTACAATCTCAGGATCGATCCCAGGCATATCTTCGTAGGACCACGTGAAAACATCTTTGAAATCCTTTAATAAAGCGACTAAGCGCTCGCGTTCCTCCGAAGACAACGTGGACCCAATCTGGACTAGCCGCGGGTCCTCCTCAGTACCAATATTCACAGTACTGATTTCATCCATTAAAAGTTTAACAAATCTCTCCTGCTCTTGTTCAATTAAGCGTTGCAAAATCGGAGGAATTTCGTCCTCGTCGTTTTCATCAAAGTTTTGAAAGTCTAAGTTAATGCAATAAATTAAAGGCACAGAAAAGTACTCAGAAACCGCAGTTACTTGATTCTCATTAAGCACACCCAAATCGTCCGATTCCTTGGTTACAACAGACTCAAAAGAGAAAGAAAAAGACGACCTGGATAAAATTGTGGCATCCGGGTTATCATCCCCAGGATTACCAGACTCAGACTCAATTGAGCTGGAACCTAATTCTGACTCACAAGATTCAGTGGAATCAGATTCCGGCTCACTACCTGACCTAGTGCTGCTGGACAAAAATCCCTCTTCATATTGCCAAGTGAGAGAGGGTGCGATAGATGCATCCAAAATAGTTGACGGTAGGCCCACAGCCGTTTCATTCCCAATCATGGAAACCGAGAAGTTATCCCCTAAGAACTTTTGGTCGATCGGACGATCTGAAAGTAGACAAGCCAATGCTACCCCCATTTCAATTTCAGCGCCCTCGAAATCCACTGCCTTACACTGCTCAACCTCAGCTGATGGGTCTGTCTACTCTTCGACAACGTCATCCCCAGATAATTGTAGGTCAAAGAAAATCTCGAAACCTGGCACGCACTTTTTCTCCGCGTTCAGCCATGGCTCTGGGAAGCCAAAAAACGGAAAGTCCTCCCCCTCCCGAACGAAGCATCCATTTAGGGTACCCTGAATGGGTCTATGCATCAAGTCAAAAGGCTTCCCTGCCTTCTTCGCTCTGGCTCTTCCAGCCATTTCCTTCCCCTTTCTTATCCAATCTTCTTTGGTGGGCAGATAACCCAATCCAAAGGTATGAGGGTTATGTGGCACTTCGGCCAATGCTGCGACGCCGTTCTGGCCGCTCCTTCCTAATCCCATCTTGGGGATGTGTTGTAGCTTGTTCATGAGGTATACAGATTGAGCACTGACATATACTCCCTCATTAACAGCCATGATGTTCTGCACAACCCGAGCCTCAGCTAAGGTGGACCCTGACATAAACACATCCTCCATGCCGTGCTCGATTTCTAGGACTGGTGTAGATACCTTCGGAGGTGGATGGATCGATGAATTCTCGAAAACCATGGCTACTCCCTTTCCATCGGGGTATTTCACCATCTGATGCAGAGTAGACGAGACAACCTTCACCTGGTGCAACCACGGCCACCCCAAAAGTAGGTTGAAAGTTGCGGGAACCTCCAAGACATGGAAATCTATCTCATGCTGTCCTGGCCCAACTTTGGTCTGGACCTTTGCTGTCCCCATGACTTCTCAGCTCGTGTTGTCATATGCCCGAATTACCTGGGCTGTTGGTATAAAGTCCGTGGTCTTCAAACCGATAGCATAGGTTGTCCTTGCCGGGAAGACGTTGATGGCGGATCTGGTATCAACAAGAACCACCGGTATCCATTTATTTCTACAATCCACAGATGTAGAGTGGCTTATTGTGGTTTGCACCCTTAGGTGGTAGTTCCTTGTCAGAAAAAGTCAGCATCGGGGTAGCTCCTCCCGGAAAGACTAATCCTACTAGTTGCTCTGGCGTGGTATCTATGGAGAGTTTGGCCTTGTCCATAGCAGATAGAACAGCCTGTCTGTGCACTCGTGATGCCATAAGCAGTCCCCAGATGGAGATGTCTGCTTGTATCTTCTTCAGCTGCTTCAATACAGCTTCTACTTCGATCTGCTTCTCTTTCTGCTTTTCAGGTTCCTTGTCCTTCCCAGATGCTTCTAGTTGGTCTAGGTGCGGGGGCTTGAAGTACCGCCCGCTTCTTGTCATGTGATCAACTTTATTGAGATACCAGGTGTCGTCTGGTTGATTGCTCCCTCAATCCTCGTCTGTGTGGGCAAGACATAAATCATCATCTTCCCACCACATCCCGTGAGCAGCCGACAAACATCTGTCTGGCTCCGGCGTGATTGTACTCGTAGTACTTTCAGCCCACATGCTCACAGCATCTTCTGTCTTTGTGCCCACAGTATTTTTAGTTCCCTCATGGGATTTGGCTTTCCCGGTTCTCTCAGAATCCCAAAATTTTTCTCGTTCCACCTGCGTTGGCGCAGTTTGTTGTTCAGCTTTCCCTACATTCACAATGCTCTTGTCCTGAGCGAAATTCTTCGTACCGGTGCTCTCTGGCAATGTACTCTGACTTCCGGCCCTTCCGGCCACAACTGATACCCTCGCCCCTGCCGGGCCCTATTCTGGTTGGAACTCTACAACATTCGATTGATCATCCAGCCATCTGGTAGCCTCTGCCGATTCCTCATACTCAAACCAGTTGACTACCGCATCCCCTAATTCTTGGTAATTGAAGAACTGGAGTTTGGCAAAGTCCTCTTCTACAGCCGTCAAATCCTCTGTCCCCTACTCAACTCTATCCCCTGGATCATACACAGTTCTGTTCTCTCTGGCAATTCTACACTTGGCTCAGACTGGCCTGCCAACAGAATGTAGTTGCTCGGATCGTAGGCTTCCCCAGCAAAATTCCTAGACTGCTCAAACCCTGACTTAACAGTTTCATCCTCCTCTGCAACCTCCAATGTACTCTCTTCAACAGCCACCACCACTGGCTCAGGTTGGGTTGTGGAGATGTCCATTATGCACAAAAGGTCAGTGCCATCAAGAAGGAGCACCTCCGGCTTAGGTAGATGGGAATGAGTGATATAGATGCTAGGATCGTAAGACACGACCCCAGTCTGGATAAAGTTAATTCTTTGGGGAGGTGGAGCTTGGTTGTGTGTAGGGAGTGGGTTGGTCGTGACATTGGGTCTTTCTGGTGGCAAAATCACCTGTTTGTCAACGAGATCTTGGATCTCGTGTTGCAATCTGAAACATTGGTCGGTGTCATGACCGTGTTGCTGGTGATATGCACAGTATTTGGCTGGGTTGTGAGTGGGGGGTATTGGATTTGGTAACGGCCTCGGCTCTAGGGGTTTTAGATGCCCTTTTCTGATTAAGACCCCTAGAGCCTTGGACAGGGGCATGTACAATGGAGTGAAGGTTCTTTGGCCTCTGGGTTGGTATTTAGTGGTCTGTGTATTGCTTCCGGATGCACCAGAGAAGGGTGTGGCAGCCATGGGCCTTGGAAGGGGAGGGGGAATGGTGGCGACCATGCTCACCTCTGAAGTTCTTGCAGTTGCAGCACCACTTGGGCCTGCATTGTTATTGCGGTTAAAGGTTCTTCGAGGTTGCTCCCTGTCTTGGTCAATCAGACCCTGTTTCATTACATCTTCAATTTGTACCCCCATCTCTTGCAGATCTGAAAAGATGGGGAAGGGGAGCACAATCATTTTTTGCATCAGTTTTGGCTGGAGATTGCGCACAATCATCCTGATTTGGTCCTTATCGGTGGGCCTTAGAGTCATCATCGAGGCCTTCGCCCTCCACCGGGTTACAAAATCCGAGAAACTCTCTTTGGGCTCCTGCCTTGTTGTTTCGAGATCACGAGTTGTAATCTCAATTTGGGTGTTGTAAGAGTATTGCGCAACAAAGGCCTCGGCCATTTCATCCCAACTCCGCTTGACATCATCCTCCAACTTCGCATACCAGATAGCGGCCACTCCTGACAGGGTCCGGCCGAATAGCGAAAGCTTCTGGGGTCTGGTGAGGCCCATTGGCCGTAATATATCTGAGAATAGCCGGAGGTGGACCATGGGATCACCAGATCCGTCGAAGCGATTAATCTGCAGCATTTTGAATCTATCCGGCAGCGTCACAGCCACATCGGTATATCCGTCCTCGATATCCGGGATAGCTTTTACCCCCTGGGATTTTTTGAATAGCTTCTCGAGCTTGCTCAATTTCAGTGTTGTACGGTCTACTTCGAACTCGAAGGGAGAGTCTGAGTGGTTGACGGGTGTATATACTTTGGATAATTGAGGTGGAAGCGGGGGCAGAGCCGGCTCTGTTGGGATGTCTGTGTCCTCTTGAGCGGCATGGACATTTGGCAAAATGTTCTGGGCATTTGGCAGGACATTCTGGGTGGTTGGTGTCTGCTCGGGTATTGAGACCCCTGGTGGGGGAGGAATTGGATGTGAGGCTGATACTTGACTTCTTCTTGTGGCCAGAGTAATTAGCTCACTTTCTTTGGGCCATGATTGTGGCCTGTTGTTTAGAGAACTCCGCTTGGCGGACGGCGTCCTCCTGCATTTGCTTCATACTCTCTTGGAGTTGGCGCATCATTTCTTCCATTCCGGTCATGTTCTGCGGATCCTACTGACTGACTGGTATGTGTATTTCTATGGCAGAAACTGAGACCTCAACCCGACTGTTCACTGCTAGGGTAGACCACTGCTCTGGTAACCTCTACTCAGACACACTGCGCTTTCTCGGCCTTCTTCTGACAACCGGGGGTAGAGAATGGAACACTGGTTGTCCGTCAACCAGATCCTCAGATCGATTGAGCCGATGACCTCTTGTCCAAAGTGCTTGGGGAATATCTGTTGGGTCGGAAGCAATTGTGCTAAAACTGCCCTAGCAAAAAGATAAATAAAGCAATAAAGAAGTAAATAACCAGATAAATGAACAGTATAACAGCTTAAAATAAATACACAACACACAGCTGGGCATAACAACATACAGTCGATAAGCTGAATACACACTATCCTCAACCAGTGATCACTATCCCTGAATCACTGTCCCTAAAGACTGAACCTGATACTCGTAGATAACTGATTCTCAAACACTGACTGATGCCCGTAGGTCTGATGCCCAAACTTGTAAACTGATACATGCATTTCCCTATAGAGACACACTCTAAAAGCACATAACAGATAAGTGAGAGCCAAAACACTCCTATGTTGGGGTAGGGTTTCCCTGTCCTATTTTGTCAGAAGCTAGGGTTTCACTACGTACACAATGGTTTCAAACAACCTATATCGGGTAAGCAACCTGTCCTAGCTTGGAATGGTCACTATGGATTCTGAATATGCACTAGGTCGAATGGTCAAAAGGGTGCCCCGGTAAAACCGGGGTTTGTGTTCTATCTTGGCGAGCTCAGAATCGTAAGCCTTATGGCACGCAGCCTCTGGCAAATCGCTCAGGAATAGCAGATGGCAAACACGGTGTCCTAAGCGCACCAATGCACATGCAATGCAAAGAAAAACATAGGTATAATCAAAACAAGATATCATGAGTTCCAGTCAAGTTCTCTAAATCCCCAGCAGAGTCGCCAGAAACTGTAGACGTCCCCGAACGCCCCGAGAGGGATGAGTCCCGTTCTATTCATTTTGGGCTCACTACAGTTCAAGACTCTAATTGTCACGGTTCTCAATCTGAACCAAAAAGTCCAAATCTAGCAAATCGTTTTGAGAAAACATATTTTTTTTTAAAGAAGTACCAAACATGGACTGCTTTGCCAGATACAGAGTCGCCACCTAAATATTTTATTTTGGGAAATTTAGGAAACCCTAACTCGTGCCTAAGGCCACATGTCCGTCATCACCAAAGTTGCCTCGACTCGGGAACTTGGGTACGATTGGGGAAGGTCACTTCGTGAGCACCCCCGCTCACCCGATCAAAGATCGGCCTCTACTAACCATGATATCTAGTTTTGAAAACATTATGCATTCTTATTCCAGTTATTAGCCTAGATTTACTATGTGATGCGCACAACATACAAGTATAGATTGGATCGCCTGAATTGGAACAACGCATTTCATGTTTGTTTTTGAAAGATGGTTTGCTACTCGCAAGTAGGCTTAAAATGCATATTTTTCCACCCTCGGGTGGGCTTAGAAAAGATGGTTTTGCCACTATCTAGTGGTCTTAAAACTCACGGTCAATGCATTGTTCCAATCCAAATAACCCAACCTTCACCCACAGGCATTCAGGCAGTTATGTCACATAAGCAAATAGCCTCATGGTATGCATGCTATCATGGCAGTCACTCACACACATGCAAGGATGCTAAAGCGTAAAAACTTACCGAGTACTCCAAGCCAAAACAAAAACTACGCTAGAAATCCATGCATGATCCTAACTATACAGAAATGCCTAATGCAACACATGCAGGAATGCAACTAAGATAGGCTCGGCTATTCTAAACATGGCATATGGAATGCTACAGCTAACAAGTATTCAACTGGGAATTGATATACAATGTAGTGAGTTATGGTGCGCCGAGCCCGGTGCATGCAAAATAGATGAATGAATGCAAACATGCTATCATACTGTATGCTAATTGAAACATGCCCTATTCTAACCATCATAAGCTGGTAAATAAAAGGGAGAAAGACGTGGGGTTGGAAGACATACATCACACGCACGCACACTTATTACAATTGTGCCCTCGCTCGGTGGGTCTAAATAAATAATATATAGTCCCAAATGAATAATTACAGTCCGAATAAATACGAAATCCTACTTAATTAATGAATTAATCTAGGAAAGCAGTAAATTAGCATGCAAGTTAGGGACTGCCTCGACTCTGCTCCGGATGATGAATGATGCATGTTCGGGTTGCCTTGCGCGGAAATCCATTGCGATGCCCCGATTAGCATCTATTTACAATTAAGCCTAGAATATTGTGCAAAGCTCTGAAAGGTTGTTAATTCTTGATTTGCTGCAACAGAGAGCAAGAAAGGGGCATGGCAAAGTATTTTCACATATGTATGCTTGACTACTCTTCAGGGAATGTAGTCCTCGATCCTCGTGCCACCAATCACGCATCTCGATGCATGATGGCCGAGGAGTCGATTTGCACGACTCAATATGGAATGAATGCACACATAAACACAACAAGACCGAGACTCCATCATGGATAATCCTGAGTGTCGGCGACTGGGAATTGAGACACGTTCCGTCACTCGGAGTACGAAACGTCCCTCGTTTCTCGTGCTCGGGCTAACTCCTATCCTAAACACAAATGCAAATGAGATGGCATGCATCATGTAACTAATATACAACCTAGCATACACAATGCTATGAAATGGCATACACAATACTCGATGTAACACGACATACACAATGCTCTAACATGTAACCTAGCATACACAATGCTATGAAATGAAATGGCATACGCAATGCATGATGGACTTACACCAAC
Source organism: Camellia lanceoleosa (assembly GCA_025200525.1). Taxonomy (NCBI): domain Eukaryota; kingdom Viridiplantae; phylum Streptophyta; class Magnoliopsida; order Ericales; family Theaceae; genus Camellia; species Camellia lanceoleosa. The sequence goes on from CM045765.1 coordinate 43,809,363, forward strand.
ATGAGTGGACCTCAGCCACACTCACATCAGTGGCCATGAGATGAAAATGAGACACTCGAGATGCGTGCACACATGCACGCAAACTGAGGACCGATCCTAAGGCACAAATGCCACTCTAACAAGGCATGAAATATGGCATACAAACATGCAAGTTCAAGCACTGAAATGTGATGCAAAATGATCCCGAAACATGGAAACATGGCACCCGATGCATGGAATGGTCTCAAAACACAAAACTAGGCACATGTATTGACCTATAGCTATACAAAGCATGCATTATTTGATCATGAAGCATAAAGACAGAACCAAGGCAGTCCCAAAACATGAACATTTCTAGTTCAAAGAATGGCCAAAAGATGCTATCAAGATGGACTAAAATAGCATGCAACTTTGACTAGCAAACATGGTTTACATGGCATGTATATGAAGCAGGTGAGAACTCATCAAACCAGAAAAAATCAGTGAATAAAACATGCCAAAAAATGCCCAAATAACCTCTGAAATGTAGCCAACACATGCACAAATGATGGGTTCTTTTAGAGGGCATACAAAGGGTTTATTAAGCACATGCATCAAGGACACTTAGCATAGCCAAATCAACTCTGAAAATAAAATATGATAGCCCTAAAACTCATCAAATTGGCCCTAAAATCAGTCAACAAAGCATGCAAGATAGGGCCTCTTTGGAAGGCCAAAAAGACCATCACGCAAAACAAGGAGAGAGGGGGTCACCCCCCTCTGATTTTGGCCTTCAAGAACATACCTAAGCTACTGAAAATCCACTAGATTTTAGTGGCTAAGAGGCCAAACCATGGCCAATGCAAGTGTTCTAATGCATAGCCCTAATCATGGAGAGATGAAGCATGCATAGGGGGAAGATGACCCCAAATAGAGAATAGACCTGAATCAAACATGAAGATGATGTTAAAAAAAGACTTTTTTCAGTTTAGGTCGAGGTCTAAAAAGGCTCACAAATAAGGCTAATGTATCATGCAAAATAAGCCCTAAAAGAGAGATTGAACAAACATGGTAGTAAAAGGAATCAAACAGCAAAGAGTCCTTCAAAAAAGTTTAAGAGGGGCTCAAAACAAGATACTTTACAGTTTATGGAAAATCTCAAATATGCTCACAAGTAAGGCTAAAATATGATGCAAAAATGGCCCTAAAAGGGAGATAGAGAGAAAGAGGCAGTATCTGGCCTCAAACAGTGAAGAACCCTTCAACAAAGTTGAAGAAGGGCTCAAAATAAGACACTTTACAGTTTGGATCGAAGCCCAGAAATGCTTACAAATAGGGATAACATATCATGCAAGAAATAGTCCTAAAAGAGAGATAAAGAGAAAGGGGCAGCAAATGGCCTCAAACAGAGAAAAGTCCTTGATCAAACATAAATATGAGCTCAAAATAAGACTATTTTAAGTTCAGGTCGAAGCCCAAAAATGTAAGCAAAAGGAGCTAAGTTATCATGCAAAATGAAGCAAGAAAGGGAAAATAGGGACTCACCCTTGAAGAGCAACTTTCCAGCAGTTTTTGGTCCAAAATTTTGAGCTTCCAACCTTTGCAAATGGCCTCCAAGATGCTGAAATGGATGACGGTGGTGTTGTGCTATGGGTTGTAGTGCAAATGGTGCAAGAATCTTAGGGTTTGGAGGGTTGAATAAGGGAGATATAAGGTTGTATGTATAATGGTGCCTCAGCTGGTTTCTAACCCTTAAAAATGGAGGGGAGAGGCTGGTTATATAGAGGGAGAGGAGTGAAACAAAAGGGGGAAAAATAAATTCAAATTTCTCCCCTAAAAGGGCAGTCCCCCGAGCAGGGGTCTGCTGCAAAACAGTTGGCACAGCTGGCATGCACCAGGAGAGAGAAGAATGGCCAGCCAGGTTCAAGAGGTTCAGGTGGCCGGCTGGCCACCTCCCCTGGCCGGCCGACCAGGTGCAAAAGGTCCAAGAAAAATTAGTGGCCGGCCACCCCAAAAAGGTGGCCTCCCATGTGTGTACAACACGGTTGTATGGTCAAAACCCAGAAAATATAACCTAGGAGAGAGAAAAACCAGCTTTTTAGAGGGGTTCAAAAGGGTCAAGAACAATTGATGGCCGGCCTATCCATATTGGTGGCCTCCCAGGTGTGTACAACACAATGGTGTGGTGGAAAGTCAGAAAAAGTGGCCCGGGAATGGAAAAAAGTCAGCTTTCTAGTGAAGAAAACGGGCGATGAAGAGCGATGAAGGAATAAAGCTGGTCTTTAGAACAATTGCTGGCCTCCCACCCTTCTACAACCTTCCTAACATTGAAAATAAGGTCTCCGCCAAAAATGAACCCAAACCGATGTAAAACGAAGGTTCGGGGGCCAAAATGCGCGGTCTGGGGGCTCGAAAACAAGCTGTTAAGCACCGGATGTGGCATTCGACCACGAAGTTGGTCTCTCGGGCCACAGTGCCCCCTCAAAAGGGAGGAAACAAAGTGTATGCCAAAAACCGGAGCAAACGGAGGTGGTTAAGCGGTCCCGAACCAAGGCACACGGCCGACGGCTCTGAAAATCAGGAACCGGGCTCCAAACGGGAAAAATGGCCTACGACCACGAAACGTAGCCTACGGCCACTGAGAGATAATCTACGAGACCTTTCCCTCCATTCGGGAAGAGAAAACGGGACTCGGTTCGCAAACCGAGGCAAAGCACAAAAGAGTCCCGAAGTCCGGAGGCAAGGTTCGCGGCCGAGATTCCGCAACTTCAGAACGAGCACAATATGCAACATCACCGAGCGCTCAGTTGGTGACGTCTGAGTCTTAAGGTCGGTCAAAAATGGGGTGTCTACACATTCCAGATAAGATCACGATCATTCAGCACTATTTACGAATTGCAATTAATATAGAAAAACCGCATCTTCATTAAAGGGCCAAAGTGAGCCTTAATATTTATTTGTTGAGCTGTGATTGTGTTCACAGCGAAGCTAGAATTTGTATTCAGTTGATGCAAAATCCTATCTACAACCCACGGTCATACACAAGTTTTTTTATTTATTTTTTTTCCCCTTATTTGATAATCAGAAAAAGTAAAATTTGTAACTTAAACACCTATTCCTTCAATCTGTGGGTATGCCGTTATAAATTACCTATTTCATTTCTGGCCATTTAACTGTAAATTTTTTTGTATGTATTTCTTCTATCTAAATAAAATCTTAAACGAACATTTAATTTTTGGGAGCATCTTGCACTTCTCATCAAATTTTTTCCCCGATTATGTAATTTGATTTTCAATTTACATAGATTTGATGAATTAGTAATTAATTGATTTAAAAAAAAAATTCTTTCATTTTCCCTTTTTCCAGTGCACACAAATGTTTAAAATTGATGGAAACAAAAATAGTGTAAAGTAATGGACAAATGTGAACTATATAGTGAATTTGAATTGCCCAAAGCTTTTCGAGTTAGCTTAATTACCTATTCACTCAATCTGTTATGCTGTTAACAATCAATTGTTGTTATAAATGTAGATTGCTATTCCTTCAATTTGTTATGTTGTTATAAATTAACTATTACATTTCAACGAATATACGTGTATTGCAATTATAACCCCAATCTGTGGTGCTATTTTAGTCATGTGCTTGGTCTGTGCGTAGTAATATGGCTTCCTCTTTTTCCACTACCATGTCGACATGGTCACAGGGCATATGTGCTTGTGGCTATGGCCATTGTTTTGTGAAGGTATCCAAATCTCACAAAAATCCTGACCGTGCATATTACATTTACCCCTGGCCCGTGGTGAGTTGTAACAAATGATTGTTTGTCACTCCATATGTTTGCACACTGTAATTCCCATAACTAATAAATGTTTTATGTTTCTTACTCATCAGCAATGTATTAATTGGATTGGTTGGTGTGGCGAATCAAGGAGACGGAGCCCCGACCATGACTCTGGGTCAACCGATGTCATGCAGTTACGGGCTGATGTCGTGCACATTTTTAATACGTTGCATGTAATGAAAACGGTGATTTGTATGCTGTGCATCATGGTCATCATCTTATTATTGTGAATGTAAACCTCGTAAATCATTAGCCTTGTACATAAGTACTGTTTTGAAGAAGTACTATTTTGAACAAGTAACTGCATTGTGATCGTTTGTATGTAAACGCTATATGTTGTTAGTAATTATTGTACTACTTTTGATAAACTTTGTGGAAGTTATCTTTTCCATATGGTTCATAGTTTATTGTCTGAGATGTATTCATCAACTGGGTTCTAATGCATACAATACGTCCTCTCACATTAGTCAAATGGCTGCAACACAGTCGTCTCTTCACACCCTGCCTAAGAATAAATGAGTTGGCCCATCAGGTACTGAAAGAATTGTTGATGACTTCGATCATGTACATAAGGCGAACTGGGACAGTGCAACGATAGAAATCTTCCTACAGTGTGTTAGGAATGCAATATTAGTGAGCCGGCAGGTAGGTACAACCACAACCAAAACAGGGTATAATGAAATTGCACTGAAATTCACTAAGCACACGGGTAGACGTCATGAAATTACACAGCTGAAGAACAAGTACAGCAGTTTGAAAAAGGAATGGCAGGCTCGGAACAAGTTGATGGATAACAGTAAGGGTGTGACTAGCATTGGGTTTGACAAGGAAACCAGGTTATTCATAGCGTTGGAAGAGTGGTGGGACAATCTTAAATCGGTATCTACCAACATATATATTATTTTACGTAATAAGTCCTAAAAGTTTAATGGCAACTTGTACTTGTTATTATTTATTATTGATCGTAAACTTTTCACATATGTACGTTACGTTAACTCCAAAACCTTTCAATCCAAAATAAATACAAATTTGAACACTGTATAACATAAAAAAGTAACTACATTTAACTTATATGAAACTAGCCCCTTTAATTTTGTACACACATGTAAGCGAAAGTAACTTGTTCGTTGATTGTCCCATGTCACTGTGACGAAAAAATTAAAATCTAATTTGATTTTCATTTGCAGACAAACAAGATCGCTTACAAATTCAAGACGAAACCATTGGAGCATGAAGAGTTGATGCGTGAAGTATTTACCGGTGCAACTGCGACTGGCAAGCACTATTGGACGCCGAGAGAGAAGGCTGTGGATGTTGGCAAAGGTGAATCCAACTCAGTGGACTCTCCTAGGTTGGTACCATTTACTGAGCCATAAAGACCGGTCGTTAACTCACCTCCAAACTCCCCCACCGTCCACCTTGAAAAAGCAGACCCCAGGATAAAGAGGAAAAAGGGAGGTAGCACTAGTAGAAAGTCGAAGAAGATCTCCAATGGAGCATTGGTGCTTGCGGATAGTTTTAACCATCTGTCTAAGGCGATTCAAGCACAGAAGCACCTAACAGTCAGGCACGGAACTGGTGCATCGCAGAAGTATGGCATTGAGCTATGTATGCAGCGGCTTATGGCTATCCCGGACTTCATCAGTACCCCCCTGTTACATTTCGCCTACATTGCATTAGAGAATGCAGATTACCGAGAAATATTGATGTGCATGCCAGATGATGAGAATGTAGTCGGTTGTCTTGCAGCATTGCAGGCTTCAAAAGGTCTGTGAGTACTTGGGTTTGGTCTTTCATGCAAAAATAGGACCTGTTTGGTTTTGTTGTAATGTGGTTTTTGTGGACTAGTTCTGTGGGTATCTTTTTTTATTTGTTTTGTTTTTTTGTGTGGTTGCATTGCGCTGTAGTTACTATTACTTTACTTTTGTGAACGCTACCTACTTTTGTCTTACACAATATGGGATCATGGTGTAACCTTTACTTTGTTGGCATAGTTCACTTTAATGGTTGAATGTAATGTAATGGATAGTTGATGTGTTCCACTTTTATGGTTGAACTTTAATGGTCCAAATGTGCTTAGTTTACAAGTGGATAATTGATCTGTGTGTTGTGTGCATTGTAGGAGTCATCAACAAATAATGTGGAAATGTAAAAGTAGCAACTATAGAAATTACGATGATGTAATCATCGAACTCGCTGAGGAAAAAGAAGACCTACAAAACAGCATAATCGGTGACGCTACGCAGCATGCAATGGAATATTACCTGAAGTACATGGAGAAGATCCCATGCCGAACTTCTATTCTGACCAGTCGTGCCTGGATTCAAGAATTATTTGATGGGCACGTAGGCAGGGGTGAACAAAATTTTCATATGCCGCTGTATGTGTTTCAAGCGTTGTGTGACACATTGCGAAGTGACTTCGGTTTATGGGTACCTACAAGACCCCATGGATTACACATTGAAGAAAGTGTTGCGATGTTTATCCATACGTTGGATGGCTACACTAACCAAAAAATTCAAGAACGATTCCAACACTCGGGAGAAACTGTGTGCGCGACATTTCCATGTAGTGTTGGAAGCAATGAATTTTTTCACAGAAGTGCATTGTAAGCCCACCAGAGATCAAAATAATAGGCATCCATATTTGCGATCCAGAGGGAAATACGGGCCTTTCAAGGTTAGCATATTAGTTGCCGTTATCAGTTACTTTTCATTTTATGTGATGTATGTAAACCTCATGTGATGTACATTATTGGTGCAGTATTGTATTAGAGCGTTGGACGGTACTCATGTAGAAGCCGTGTTGCCTGCCTGTGATGCCGGGACATATTACGGTCGCAAATGATATCCAACCCAAAACATACTAGCAGTATGCGACTTCGACATGTGCTTCATTTTCATATCTTGTGGTTGGAAAGGAAGCATGCGTGACAGTCGCATCTTCAACGAAATAATTAAGAACGAACATGCACCGTTCTCGCACCTCCAAGAAGGTAACACATTTGAAATTAAGTACTCATTATTAATTTTGTTGAAAATCTTAAATTGAATGACCAAATGTAAGCAAATATTACCTTGTGGATGCGGAATATCCAAACAAGAAGGGGTATTTGGCACCATATAAAGGGTCTCGGTATCACCAAGCACAGTTCTGGGATCGTGGACGACCCGATAACCCAAGAGAATTGTTTAACGAGGCGCACGCATCATTGAGGAACGTGGTGGAAAGCACATTTGGAGTGTGGAAATCGCGCTAGAAGTTCCTGAATGACATGCCCGACTATGATTTTGCGACGGTGCAGGTGCCATTGGTTGGTGCGTCAATGGCCTTACACAATTTCATCCGTAGGCACAAGATAGCTGCTAATGCACACAACTAACATGTCAGCTGTTCCTCAGTTCCAAATGACATGCCCGCCGCGGAAGGAGGACAAAATATGGATGATGGCCTCATGGTTGGGGATACGGATGTAGATATGGCTAGAGTTCGCATGCGCATTCGTAACCATTTGTTTCACATACGGAATCAAGGACTATTGTGAAATGCTTGTTATCTAATTTGTATGTTTGTTTAATTTGTAATTTCTATTTCCGCATTGCAATGTGATTGTAACAAATTATTTAAATTTGTAATTCGTGTAAGGACAATTCAAGTGTGTTACAAATTTAAATTTTTTTTAAGTACTACATCTTATCATTTACTATTTAAACGTAGATCGCTTGTGTAATTTTTTGTTTTATTTTTTTTAACTGTTTGTATAAGTAAACACCAAATTTGGTAACCACATTTGTCTATTTCTGTAAAATTTTCTTTTCTTAGTTAACTAAATTATCTGAAATTCACTATTTCCTCTTTCTGATTTTTTTTTTTTTTTTTTAGATAGCAATTGTCATCATTATATATTTCGTAGTAGTAATGAATTTCAAAGATAAATCAAAATATAAAATTCGTAGTATTTTTTTCATTAATTTTTAAGAAGATACAAATATTTTGGAACAAAAAAATATTCGAATAAAAACTTAGGACTTGTTTGGTTTTGTTTTGGGAGATAAATTTTGAAAATTAATTATGGGAAAAGAATTTAGAAATTTAATTGATTTGTTTGGTTGTATATTTTCGAACTAATTTTGGAGTACAAGAGTTGTGAAAATAATTTTATTGTAGTTGAATAGATATGTGTAAAAGAAAAAGTGATTGAGAAGCAGAGAAGAGTGAGAAAAAGTGATTGATTAATGTATAGGAGATAGAAAGTGATTTATTTTTATTTTTTTCACAAATTCACTAAACCAAACAAAATTTTAATTAATTTTTATATGTGAAAATTAAAATAAATGTTTCCAAACAAATGTTTCTAATTTTTTGAAAAAATAGATACAATTTTCAATTAAATAAAAATTTTAATTAATTTTAATATGGCAAACTAACAGCAACTTCATTAATTAATAAAATTTTAATTTATTTTGCAAACAATTGTTTGCACCCTGCGTCAGAGAGAAAGGTTCGGTGGCCACGTGAAATTCTACTTTAATTTGTAATTTCATATAAATCGTGGTCACTTGGACATTAACAAATAGAAAATTACTTCGGACTCCCACTGGGGGTCGATCCTCAGTGAGGTGGCAGTCCGTAATTGGGTCAAAAAAAATTATTTATTATTTTTTTTTTTTGAAGTTTCAGCCAGTGAGGGCGCGCCACGTCACTGGGGGCGCGACCCCCACTGGGGTCTGCAGCGCTGTTGTAACAAATATTTGTAATTATCAATCAGGATAATTTGGTTAATTTACATTTTATTATTATTTTAAACACATTTTATAATACAATAATCTCTAAAAAAATTCTTCCCATCTTCTCAAATACACAAACTAAAATATCATACTAAAATAATCAAATCATAAAAAAATTCTCAAAAAAATTCACTTTTCAAACACCTACAATATAAGTTTAACATTTCAAACACTTTACCATGCTGTCACTGTCATCGAGTTTGTCATTTATTTGAAGCTTTATGGCACTGATTAGCTCGACTTTGTACCATGATGTCACTGTCATTGTTTTTTGATGCTTTAATCGCATCTCCAACTGTGGATTAAATTTTTTATTAAATTTGAATAAAAAAAATTAATTTTTTTAATTTGATACGACTTGCTCCAACCGTGCATCAAAAGTGAAGTAGTCGACCGGTAAGGCAAATTTTTTTTTTTTTTAATACCTTTTTAAATCTTTTTGACTGGTTTGAACCTACCTATTTAAAAGGGAATCGGTCGACCAGTTGATCAACTGGCCGGACAACCGGTTGGTTGACCAGTGGGCCCACCTCAACGGTAACGCACAGTGAAATTGTAAAATCTGGAGTCTGTTCTCACTTTGATAAATTTTTTGTTCCATTCTCATTTTAATACCAATTTGGTGAAACCATTGAAGCTCCAAAAAGTGACTTTTTCACTAAATTTCAAATCTGATGCAAAGTTTGGTTCACCGTTAGAGATGGTCTAAGGCACTGATTAGCTGGTGCCGGTATGAACATGTCTGAACCAGCGCATATAATTATGTTGAGTAAATTACACTTTTGCCTTTTTTCTTTTATAGTTGATCACTTTTCATTTTGATTTAATTTTTTTTTTATTTTTACTTTAACTATTTATGTTTTAAATTTTTTCTAATTTACTTCTAAAATTAATTTTTATTAAAATTAGACAAAAAAAAAAAAAACGCAATAAAAGATCTATGATATAAAAATATTTTATTATATATAACTCAAACCTCTAACATAAATTTAAATTTCAATGTAATAATATATTTTTTATATTATGCAATAGTTATTGTGATGTTTTTTTTTTTTATGTAATTTTAAATAAAAATTAATTTTAAAATATAAAAAATAAAAAAAAAATGGCCAAACATAAAAAAATATATGAATAATATTTGAGACTCCCTTTTTTAGAGTTTCATAACTCTTAATTTGATCTTGGCTGTGTGTGTGCAGAGTCCACTCGTGTATATATAAACTCCACATTATAAGTGATTAAGATGAGAATAGAAATTGTAAAAGTCATATATATATATATACATATATGAAGATCTCTGTCCCAACTGAAAATACACAGCGTCATTTACCTGATGACGTTAGTCAATAGAATAAGAAAAATGCCTCAGACCCCCAGTGGGGGTCACTGGGGGTCCTGATCCTAGCCCTCCCATTGGTCCAAAAAAGAAAACTGTTTTTTTTTTTTTTTTGAATTTCAACCAACCCCAGTGCGCCACGTCACTGGGGATCTGAAGCAACACTCATAGAATAAACATGAAAGACATTCTACATTTTTATAAAATAGACTTAGACAAATTGCAATAACGATAAAGCGTCATTTACCCAACAACGTTAGTCAATGCAATAAACATGACAAAGACATATCTACATTTTTCCAGGATAGACTTGGACGAACGGTTTATGTAATTCAAGATTGGTATTATTTTAATTTTTGATTTTTTAATTATAATATATATGATTTTAAATTTTAAATTTTAAATTTTAAATTTTATTTTAAATAAGAATAATTTAAGATATCATTTCTTTTTATAAACAGAAAATGCTCTATTTTAATGACAAAATTGTTAATTTGATAAAATATAAATTAATTTGATAAAAATAAATGTCAAAAAAATATTTTTAAAGTTTTAAAAATTATTTCTACCTACTAACAATAAAATTATAAAAAATAATAAATATTTTTTATTTTTATTTTTTATTTTTTTATCAAATTAAGTTGTTGTATGTGTTTGGATGATAATCATGTAATGGGTAGTTGTTTTTGTTAATATTTTAGATAGTTTTTTGGGTAAATAATATTTTGGATAGTTATCATGTAATAAATGGTTATTTTTGTTGTTAACAGATATTTTTGTATGATTATCATGTAATAATTAGTTATTACGCTTTTAATGTGTAATTCATATATTTAATGTATGAAATATTTTTTGTTTTGGAGTTTTTATATTTAATGGATTGGTTACATTAAAAAATAAAAATAAATAAAAAAAACATTGATAGATATGTGATGTAAAAATATTTTATTATACATAACTCATACCTCTAACATAAATTTAAATTTCAATATAATAATATATTTTATATTATGCAGTAGTTATTGTGATTTTTTTTTTATCTTGTTTTAAATAAAAATTAACTTTAAAAAAATTTAAAATATAAAAAATTAAAATAAAAAAATGGCCAAACATAAAAAAATATACAAATAATGTTTGGGACTCCCTTTTTTGGGGTTCCATAACCCCAATTTGATCTTGGCCCTTAATGTGTGTGCAATGTCCACTCGTATATGTATAGACTCCACATTATGAGTGATTAAGATAAAAATAGAAATTGTAAAAATCATATATATCTGGAGGACTCTATCACAATTGAAAATACACAGTATCATTTACACGATATCTACATTTTTATAAAATAGACTTCACCAAATTACACTAACGAGAAAGCGTCATTTACCCAACAATGTTAGTCAATACAAAAAGGGTTTTGATTTGTGGCACTAAGAAGTTGGGCACTAATGTCCCTAATTTTCATATAAGGCAAAAAAAAAAAAAAAACAAAACAAAACAAAACAAAACAGTTACCCAAAATGAAAATTAGGGGCATTAGTGCTAAATTTTTTAGTGCCACAAATCATTTTTGATACAAAAAAAAACATGACAAAGACATCATTTTTCCAGGATAGACTTTTTAATTATAATATATACAATTTTAAATTTTAAAATTTATTTTAAATAAGAATAATTTAAGATATCATTTCTTTTTACAAACAGAAAATGCTCTATTTTAATGACAAAATCATTAATTTGAAAAAATATAAATTAGTTTGACAAAAATAAATGTCAAAAAAATATTTTTAAATTTTTAAAAATTATTTCTACTTGCTAACAATAAAATTATAAAAAATAATAAATCCATTTTACTTTTATTTTTTTTATTTTTTTATCAAATTAAGTTGTTGTATGTGTTTGGATGATGATCATGTAATGGGTAGTTGTTTTTGTTGATGTTTTGGATAGTTATCATGCAATAAATAGTTATTTTTGTTGTTAACATATATTTTTGGATGATTATCATGTAATAATTAGTTATTAAGCTTTCAATGCGTAATTCATATATTTAATATATGAAATATTTTTAGTTTTAGATTTTTTGTATTTAATGGATTTGTTTAAAAAAAAGAAAAAACACACAATGATAGATATGTGATATAAAATTTTTTATTATATATAACTCCCACCTCTACCATAAATTTAAATTTCAATATAATAATACATTTTTTTATATTATGCAATAGTTATTGTGATGTTTTTTTTATATCTAATTTTAAATAAAAATTAACTTTAAAAAAATTTAAATATAAAAAATAAAAATAAAAAAATGGCCAAACATAAAAAATATATATGAATAATGTTTGGCACTCTCTTTTTTGAGATTTCATAATCCCTAATTTGATTTTGGCCCTTAATGTGTGCAGGGTCGATTCGTATATGTATAAACTTCACATTACAAATGATTAAGATAAGAAAAAAAAATATGAAAGTCATATAAACGTGAAAATCTCTATCACAATTACACAGCGTCATTTAGCCGATATCTACATTTTTATAAAATAGATTTCAACAAATTACACTACCGAGAAAGCGTCATTTACCCAACAATGTTAGTCAATACAACAGACATGACGAAGACATATCTACATTTTTCCAGGATAGACTTGGACGAACGGTTTATGTAATTCGAGATTTGTATTATTTTAATTTTTGACTTTTTAATTATAATATATAAGATTTTAAATTTTAAAATTTATTTTAAATAAGAATAATTTAAGATATCATTTTTTTTACAAACAGAAAATGCTCAAAATCATTAATTTGAAAAAATATAAATTAGTTTGACAAAAATAAATGTCAAAAAAATATTTTTAAACTTTTAAAAATTATTTCTACTTACTAACAATAAAATTATAAAAAATAATAAATCTATTTTATTTTTAGTTTTTTATTTTTTTATCAAATTAAGTTGTTGTATGTGTTTGGATGGTGATCATGTAATGGGTAGCTGTTTTTGTTGATGATTTGGATAGTTATCATGCAATAAATAGTTATTTTTGTTGTTAACATATATTTTTGGATGATTATCATGTAATAATTAGTTATTAGGCTTTTAATGTGTAATTCATATATTTAATATATGAAATATTTTTAGTTTTGGATTTTTTATATTTAATGGATTGGTTAAAAAAAAAAAAAAACGCATTATGTGATATAAAAATTTTTATTATACATAACTCCCACCTCTACCATAAATTTAAATTTCAATATAATAATATATTTTTTATATTATGCAATAGTTATTGTGATGTTTTTTTTAATCTAATTTTAAATAAAAATTAACTTTAAAAGAAATTCAAATATAAAAAATAAAAATAAAAAAATGGCCAAACATAAAAAAATATATGAATAATGTTTGGGAGTCTCTTTTTTGGGATTCCATAATCCCCAATTTGATCTTGGCCCTTAATGTGTGTGCAGGGTCTATTCGTATATATATAAACTCCACATTATGAGTAATTAAGATGAGAATAGAAATTATGAAAGTCATATAAATGTGGAGATCTCTATCACAATTGAAAATACACAGCGTTATTGACCTGATATCTACATTTTTATAAAATAGATTTCAACAAATTACACTACCGAGAAAGCGTCATTTACCCAACAATGTTAGTCAATACAACAGACATGACAAAGACATATCTACATTTTTCCAGGATAGACTTGGACGAACGGTTTATGTAATTCGAGATTTGTATTATTTTAATTTTTGACTTTTTAATTATAATATATACGATTTTAAATTTTAAAATTTATTTTAAAGAAGAATAATTTAAGATATCATTTTTTTTTACAAACAGAAAATGCTCTATTTAATGACAAAATCGTTAATTTGAAAAAATATAAATTAGTTTGACAAAAATAAATGTCAAAAAAATATTTTTAAACTTTTAAAAATTATTTCTACATACTAACAATAAAATTATAAAAAATAATAAATCTATTTAATTTTTAATTTTTAATTTTTTTATCAAATTAAGTTGTTTTATGTGTTTGGATGATGATCATGTAATGGGTAGTTGTTTTTGTTGATGTTTTGGATAGTTATCATGTAATAAATAGTTATTTTTGTTGTTAACATATATTTTTGGATGATTATCATGTAATAATTAGTTATTAGACTTTTAATGCGTAATTCATATATTTAAGGGAGACTTATTTATAAGTCCTTTTTCAGAACCTTATGCTAGAGTAAGTCCTGTGTAATTTCTTATAGAGTCTGAAGTCCTATTTTTATAAAAATATATTCCACAAGATCCTAATCTTTTTACCCCTCATTTCACCCAAATTAGGATATTTAGCGGAAATTATTGAGGAATGTGCTATTTTGGTGGCTTTGGATATAGTATCTGGTTTGAATTCTGTTGTTTCGGTGACTAATGATTGGTCTAGGCCTTCGCCGATTGTTATGGAACAGTGTCAAGAGGCTTTGTCTTTTATGTATTACTTGCTTCAGCGTTTTCCCTTGAAGTTCAATGGTTTAATTGCTAGTCAGAACAACTGGTAAAGTTAAAGAAGCTCCAACTATGGAAGCTAAACAAGGAATGGGTCGATTCTCAGAATCATCAACAACAACGTCGTCGTCATCGTCGTCAAATAAATGCTTATGTTTAAATGTCTCTGTTTTCTTTGATTTTTCTATATAAAAAAATAAAAAAAATTTAAAAATAAATAATTTTTTTAATTTTACAATTAATAATACAAAATAAAAATATATTAAGATTATATATCTATTTCAAAATAAACGGATTAAAAAAATAAAAACTTATTAAGTTTGCGAAACGTAACGTGACACATTACGTTACGTTTATGTAAATGTCACGTTACAAGTGTCACGTTACGTTGCGTTTATGTAAGTGTCACGTTACGTTCATATTGGTATCACGTTACGTTTATATAGGTGTCACGTTACGTTACGTTTATGTAGATATGTCACGTTACGTTTATATAGGTGTCACGTTACGTTTATGTAGATGTCACGTTACGTTACGTTTCTATCAATTTCCTATATATGGTTTTATTATTTATTTATGATATTAACAACTAATATTGAGGGTAAATGTGTCAACAAACTTTCCATAGGACTTATGGGAACATAAGTTTTTTAGTAGGACCATATGTAGCATAAGTCTCCCTAATAGGACTTCTAAATAATTTTCCCTATATTTAATATATAAAATATTTTTAGTTTTGGAATTTTTGTATTTAATGGATTGGTTAAAAAAAAAAAAAAAAACGCATTGATAGATATGTGATATAAAAATATTTTATTATATATAACTCCCGCCTCTATCATAAATTTAAATTTCAATATAATAATATATTTTTTATATTATGCAATAGTTATTGTGATGTTTTTTTTTTATCTACTTTTAAATAAAAATTAACTTTAAAAAAATTTAAATATAAAAAATAAAAATAAAAAAATGGCCAAACATAAAAAAATATATGAATAATGTTTGGGACTCCATTTTTTGGAATTCCATAATCCCCAATTTGATCTTGACCCTTAATATGTGTGCAGGGTCCATTTGTATATATATAATTATGAGTAATTAAGATGAGAATAAAAATTATGAAAGTCATATAAACATGGAGATCTCTATCATAATTGAAAATGCACAGCGTTATTTACCCGATATCTACATTTTTATAAAATAGATTTCAACAAATTGCACTACCAAGAAAGCGTCATTTACCCAACAATGTTGGTCAATACAACAGACATGACAAAGACATATCTACATTTTTCCAGGATAGACTTGGACGAACTGTTTATGTAATTCGAGATTTGTATTATTTTAATTTTTGACTTTTTAATTATAATATATATAATTTTAAATTTTAAAATTTATTTTAAATAAGAATAATTTAAAATATCATTTCTTTTTACAAGCAGAAAATGCTCTATTTAATGACAAAATTGTTAATTTGAAAAAATATAAATTAGTTTGACAAATATAAATGTCAAAAAAATATTTTTAAACATTTAAAAATTATTTCTACCTACTAACAATAAAATTATAAAATGTAATAAATCTTTTTTATTTTTATTTTTTTATCAAATTAAGTTGTTGTATGTCTTTGGATGTTGATCATGGAATGGATAGTTGTTTTTGTTTATGTTTTGGATTGTTATCATGTAATAAATGGTTATTTTATTGTTAACAGATATTTTTGGATGATTATCATGTAATAATTAGTTATTAGGATTTTAATGTGTAATTCATATATTTAATATATATAATATTTTTAGTTTTGAATTTTTAATATTTAATGGATTGGTTAAAAAAAAAAAAAAAAAAAGCATTGATAGATATGTGATATAAAAATATTTTGTTATATATAACTCCCACCTCTACCATAAATTTAAATTTCAATATACTAATATATTTTTTATATTATGCAATAGTTATTGTGATGTTTTTTTTAATCTAATTTTAAATAAAAATTAACTTTAAAAAAAATTTAAAATATAAAAAATTAAATAAAAAAGGGCCAAACATAAAAAAATATATGAATAATGTTTGGGACTCCCTTTTTTGGGATTCCATAATCCCCAATTTGATCTTGGCCATTGATGTGTGTGCAGGGTCTACTCGTATATATATAGACTCCACATTATGAGTGATTAAGATGAGAATAAAAATTATAAAAATCATATATATGTGGAGGTTTTTATCACAATTGAAAATACACGGCCTCATTTACCCAATATCTACATTTTTAATGTATGAAATATAAAAATCATATATATGTGTAATTCATATATTCAATGTATGAAATATTTTTAGTTTTGAATTTTTTTTATTTAATGGATTGGTTTAATAATGATATCAAAGTTGTTATCATTTTTTACTTTTGAAAAAATAGAAATTAATTCAATGAAAATAAATATTAAAAAAATGTATTTATACCGTCCCAAAATATAAAATTATATAAAACTTGTGTGTTTTTAATTTTTTTCACCAATTTAATTTTTAGTTTCTTAGAAAAAAATTTGAAAATAGATTTTGAAAACCAAACCAAATAAAACTTTATAATCAACTATGTGTCAGCATTATTTATTAAAAAAGTCCATTACATTTCAAATAGCATACAAGTTGACCAACCCAGAATAAGTTATATAATGACTTTGCCTTGAAATTGACTGTTTCTAAAAGAATTATCTTTGATTGTCCTAGTTTAGAATAAGATTCAAAATTCATAATTAAATGCATTACAATTAAAAAATTAAGGACCAAGAGTAAAATGTGTTTATTGAGCATGCTTTATCAGGAGCGGAATTGATCATTTATAATATATATAATGAGATTATTTATAAAATATATAATTAGATGGTACCTATTTATAAAATCATATACTAATTATAATTAGATGGTACCTATTTATAAAATCATATACTAATTCTCTATTTTTTTTAGTATTTTATAATGTACTAGTGGGGGATCAACGTGCCTTGCACGTGATAATCTTTCTTATATTTCTTTGTATATTTTATTATTATTTTTATTTGACTGTTAACTTTTATAATAATTTTACTTTTTGAACCTTTTTTTTTGTTTTTTTTGTGGTTAATGTTTAATATTTATGTTTAATAGTCTAAAAAACCAAAATGCTTGAACCTTTGAATATTTAATTGTTAATATATTTTTATACTTTTAGGTAGCGTTTATTTAAATAAAATGATTGTAGAATGAAATTAATATTATGACACAATATATATATATAATAAATATAATTTTTTTATTTAAATTACACACATCGCGCTTGTGAACAATTAGTATAAATAACATAAATACGTAAATTTATGTCTGGTAATTTTTACATAACCATTGTTTGTGTGGTGGTATTAAAACTATGGATAGTACTCCATGTCAATTCTATAGAGTAGTGCATTGTTTGGTTGAAAATTGGTAGATTAGATTAGGAGTCTAACCGGACTGTATATCCTTCATATGTGAGATTTTTTTCTCAATTCAAAAAAAATAATGTATCAATTCCTACGTATGATGGGCTATTTATATTTTTGTTTAAGTATTAAAATTCAAAAAGTAGATTGAAAAAATCATATAAAATAATTGTAATCCTTATGACATGGTTGGACTTAATACTATTAAATCTATAATTTACTAGGTTGTTTCACTTTTTTATGTGTATGTATGTAGAAACCACTTTGTAATTAAAAGATAAATAAAACACCTAACTAACATTGTAATATTATTATTATTATTATTATTTAAGGTGAATAAATAAAATATCAAACTAATATTGTAATATTATTATTATTTTGAAATAAATTAATGGAAATTGAAAAATAAAAGTATTTTTACAAAATTCATTCATTTTTTAGTTTGATCCTTTTTGCGGTTAAATATTGATAATTTATTGTATTACACTTTTCCATTTCATATTGATCTTTGTCATTTTGTACTTCTTCTGCTATAATCTTTTCAGATGTGCAATCATTGTTATTCATCTTGTCCAGCCTTGTGATAAATATATATGCGTGTCCATAAGCAAGTTTTAGCGCCTTGTAAATTTGACATATTGATTTCTTTGTCGAGTATGACATTCTGAAATTGCATCTATGATAAATCTTTCATTAGTAACTATAACAAATCATGAACATTTTTTTTATTATTATTTGTTCATCGAAATTGACTTACAAGTTCATACCATTAGTATTGTCCATCTCTTTTTTTTAGAGGAGTATTTTCTTTCCATGTTCTGATCGATAATCTGGAAAAACAAATTTAATTAAAACCAAGAGTAAAAAAAATTATATGAGCTACACATGAGAAGGGGAAGTGCCTATATTGAACTAATTGGTAAAAAAAGAAGAATGAACAGGCATAACCAATAAAAGAATTGAACTTATTTTACCTAAAAAATTTAACTTAGGCCAAAGTAAAAATTAGTTATTTTGGAGGAAAATCTAATCAGTTCGTATGTATTAATATGTAAGTTTGAAAAGCCATAAAGTAGAAGAGAAATTACTCTTATATATATGTTCAAATGTTTAAACATTAATTAAGTGTTAAAAAAATGCAAAATAGTAATAATGGAAACATTAAGTGTTTTTAACATTAAAAGATTTAATTCTTACATATGAGAATCTTGGTGCATTCCAAAAGGCATTATACTTTCAAAATTACAATCAAGTAAGAGTTAATCAACTAAAATTATCAAGTGATCAACAAGGAAGAGTTAATTTATCAAAAGAGAATAGTTTTTGCACCCACAAGATAATCAAAAGAATATTAGGAATGAATATCATAAAATTAAAGTAGGAGCACAAGGAAAATTAACATCTGCAAGCTAAAAGGCAAGAAGGTCATGGAAAAGGCAACCATAATAGTATTGACTAATTAGTGTAGTATTTCCTTCTAATAATTCCACAGTTTTGGACAATGCTTTTAAGATGTTCTTCTCTTCTGATATCACAAAAGCCACTTCCAAATTTGAATAAACCTGGAATAATAAGTTAGCTACCACTATTAAAAGAGTAATTCAACCATTAAACATGCAAAAGTGAATCTGAAATCATTGCAAGGACTCTCTAGTTTAGTTTAAGCACAACGTAAAAACCCAAACAAAACTATGAACGAAGAACGAAAAAAAAAAAGGCTGTGACTTGTGTAAAGCCTAACCTAATAAGTGGGTGGTTTGTCTACGAATTAGAGTGGGTTGTGCTGTTTTTATATGTTTATACAATCACTAGGTTGTTAAACAAACTTGGTTGAGAGACAATGCAATCAACTATTTGGTTCTGAAATCTGGAACAGAGTTAGTAACAAAGAATTAAGATGTTATGACAATTCAAAATAACAAATCAGCTCAAAAAAGAAAAAAAAAAGATTAAAAAAAAAAAGAAGTGAATTGAGACTACTTAGCCCACTATTACTGGTTTTAACGGAATCACTCACTTAAATTGATTGTGGGTTTGTACTGTTTAAATATTATCTTTGAGTAGTTTATGACCCTTTTCAATTAGTAGACGATATTGTACGTAACCTATGAAGCCACAAGCACTCGCTGTCCAAAAATTTATTTTATTGGATACAAATTGTCACGCCTCACTTTTTATTACTCGAAATCATTACCAAACTCATTAGTTTAATTCAATATTAGAGATAACATGCAGAAAAAAAAAAAAAAAAACTCTTTGGTTCAACAAATGGAAATAAATAACGATTCTCTCATTCGTATGCAAATTATATACAACATAAACACACTAAATAAATTGCCCTTGGGCTTACATCATTAAAAAGTCAAGAAGAAGGGTATAGCCCTTTTACATAAATGGCATTCCCCCAACACAAAAGAGGCCCCGTGGCCAACAAATAAGAACATCCAAAATCTTGTACCACATCCTGGCTATCACTTGAAAAAGATTCAACAACGTGGGATTAACATATAGTCCAGTAGGGATCTCAACATGATCTCCAATAATAACAACTTACAGATAGCTACGATCATGAATGTTCAATCTCATACTAGAATAGTAATGTGGCAGTTTATACAAAATATACATAAGTATGAACTTTTCTCGAAAACAGTCATTTCATTCAACGCTATAAGCGGTTCACCTTTCTTTCTTTTTCATTACCCATTTTCCCAAACTTTCATGACTATAACAGTTTTAGAAAAAAACAATTTCACCAAGCCCATTACTCTTCCTTCATTTTCCGTACTTACAACAAAATGACCTTTTTTGAAAACATGTTCACAAATACCCTATTTTCCTTCACACTTTCCAAAATCTCAAAATGGCATTTTGGTTTGTTCCCAATACATTCATATCAATACATGCATGCCTTAAATAAAAAGGAAATAACAAATCATCAACATGTATATAATCCAAAAATGAGGCAGCTCGGCCTTTCAAAACTGTAACCATTGCAACCCATAACATACTCAGATACACTGATGATAACAATTAAAACTTTGCTCTACTGGCTATATGCACAGTAAGCTAAGGATACGCCAAAGCGATAAAAGACTAGCCAAATTCTCCAAACACAAGTTGGAAGGTAATGGTACCTCGTCCACATTCTCCAGTCACAAGCTGGAAGGTAATGGTACCTCGTCCAAGTTCTCCAGGCGCTAGCTGGAAGGTAATGGTACCTCTGATTTTAAGCGCAGTATATAACACCAATTACCTCAATACAATAAAGCATAAATAACAAGTGCAATACATGCACATAAACTATTCAATAATGTTTAACCAACACAAGTGTAATGCTTACATCACAATTCAGCACAACAATGTCATCCTCTACTGATGACCAAGGACAAAACCTCTAGATGCATGTATTCAGTACACCTAATAAAAGAGACTCAACTCTCAAGCAAACCTTAAACCCAACAACGACACTAGTACGATAGGTAAGGATAAAACCCCCAAATGTGTGTATTCAACACTCATGATACAATAGTTCAATTCTCAAATTTATTTTCCGAGACTTACATAGAGTTAACATTTCATTTCCCATTTTCAAGATCAACTTTCATAATTTTTTCAAGTCAACATGTTCCATCACTTATTCCAAAAACACTTTTCCCTTTTCACAAAACCAATTACATTCTCTTCATTTTACAAAATCAATTCCATGGATAATAAGCCATAACCCAACTTGATTCAATACGTTCATTTCAAAATAACCTCAATACCATAATTAATCCCTTAATTGTTAACACCTTCTACACAACTCATATTAACAATAGAAATTTACCAACATTGTTCAACCATAAACCCTTTTTATTTTACCAAATCAAAATATAATTTAGGGCTTTATCTTCTTTCAACAATAACATGCTAATTTTATTCTCTAATTAGTCCAAGCCACAGTCAATGATAACAAAACCATTCTCAAACAACCAACCCTAGGTTCCCCTCATGATTTTCAAACAAATCCAACACAGATATGATTTTCATGCAATACAAAACTACCACATGTCTATCTATAGATAGAGTATTGAAAAAGAACAAAGAAATCCCTACCTCAAATAGAGAGACCAAATGGAGAAGATGAAGGATTTCGAAGGTGCTCCAAACCCAATAATTTTCGAATCAAAATGAAGAGCAAGTCATCCCTTCCTCTTCCTCCCTTATGAAAATGCTTACTCTCACTCTAAACACTCTTAATCTAGACTCAAAATCTAAAAAAAAACAAATAAAGAGAGATATGGGAAGAATCATAGAAGTTGAGAGGTGAGCTCAATTTATAGGCAACCTTGATGTAGTTGGTATTGAAAGGTTGTTATTAAAGCCCATTAATTGAAAAATGAAAGGACAGGTTAGAATTAAATGAACACTAATTGAAATTAAATGAACAGTAATTGGAATATGAATGGACAAGTTTGTCATAAAATCCCACTAATGGAATATGAATGGATCACTAATTGGAATTGAATGAACCATTATGAAAATTTAATAGACACTAGTTAGAATTAAATGGACATCAACCCTTGGTTTCCAAACACAACCAACTTGTTTCAAACCTGCCCAACACGACCCAAGACTCATATACAAAGAGTAAACGACGGAAACGAGAAGAAGACAACAGCACATCCACGGAACCGAGTCCGGAATACAATTAAACAATGAAGGAAAAACCAGGATCGCTATACAAATATTATGCATGATGATGCACATTATAATATAAATAGTATAACTGAATGATGATGCATATTATAATACAAATAGTATAATTGGACATGAGTCATGAGTCTGAAATAGAGAACTTGACAACTTCACAAAGTACCAATATAGTACCAATACGTAATGTAAAGATATTCAGAAAAGTCGAACCTTTTGGAAGAAAAACTCTCCGAATCATCCAAGATGTTTGATAGTAGATTGTGATATTTCAAGGTGTTTAGTTATTTTAAGGTGTTGAATTTCGAAAGATGTCTGTAGTTGTTTGTGGTTTTACTGATGTTTAATAAGTTTATAAGGGTATTTTTGGAATACGTAAAAAGTAAAAAACATGACATTTTTTCATACTTTTATAATAGTAATAGATAATAGATAATGAGATGATTTCTAACTATTTCAAATTATAAAATGAAAAAAAAAATGACTTGTTTGATTTATTTAATATCATCCTCATAAAAGTCTGTCTTCACAATTTCACAATGTTTGTATAAAAAATTATTTTTAATTAGTCATGTGCAAAAATTAAATCAAATTTTTATACACACACCTTGGGCCCCTCTAAAAGCATTTTTGGTTCAGCCCCTGCACTTTATGAAAACGTTTCTATTAAACATGTTTTGGGATTGATATTTTTTATTTTGTTTTATTAAAATATTTACTGAGAGGGGGATTTGAGTCGAACAATAGGGCCGAGCTATGGTAACGCGGCGTATGGTGTTGGGCCTTGCGAGAGCCAGACCTTGTGTCTGACCGAACTAAACCAATGCGACTCCCCAGCCCATTACGTTGGGCTGAGTAGATCGTCGACCAGAATGCGGAGACATGTAGGTCCTCAACCGAGCTGTGATTCGGCTTGATATTCGGTTAGATCCAGATTGAATGTGGACCGAAATGATTTATAAGGTAGCAGGGCGAGATCGAGATGTCAAACCGCGCCTCATGACCGGTCAATTCAGATGGACTAATTTATTATAGTTCGGTCATCCCAGTCATTATGGTGTTTCTCCCCAAGTGATAGGTCGGTCGTGATAGCCTGCTTGTGTGAGCCACCTGGACCAATGATATGAAGAAGGGAAAATCCACTCCTGGTATGCGTCAATACCGTTTGGCGGTTCAACAAACACTATTTGGAGATTTTGGTCTCTACACGTGTAAGGAAGGTAGAGGGGAGCACAACCGCCTGTCCAAGGAAGGACAACAGAGGTAGTGCGCCCACAATCTCTGAGGCTGCATGGCCAACCTAGAAAAGAAGAAATGAGGGAACATTAGAGGTAAGCAACATGAAGGAATTCACAACTCTCTCTCTCTCTCTCTCTCTCTCTCTCTCTCTCTCTCTCTCTCTCTAAAATGCTCTATTCCCGTTCTTCTTCTTTTCCTCCTCCTCCAAGTGTGCTGACTTGATCGTCAGAGGGTTTACCGGACAGCACACCGCCGGATAGCTCACCATCTTTCTATTTTCAGGTCAAGTGACGTTACGTGAAGCTTGGGTTCAAGGATTACAGAAAACTGAGGATATTTCACCCCCATATAATTGGCGCCGTCTATGGGAAAACTTTGACAGACAAACCTTGCTCTTTAAGCTTTTTTGACCATTTCCATGGCTAACAGCGACGAAACTCCGCTGTCCGTTGTCGATGGTATCATACCAAAGTCTGTCTGACGAAGAGATGGCCCTCCTGCTATTCCGACTATGGCAGGCCTGGAGAACTCTTCCAGAGATGCGCGAGACAAACGCGCATAGAGCACTGATCACTTAAAGAGTCCAGAGGGTCGTCGACGACGAGGAGAATCACATGTTTAGCGTCTGGAGCACAAACTTAGAGACTAAGGTGCCCTCATTCTCAAGATGTCGGCTGAAATGGAGGCACTTCAAGGGGAAGGGTGTTGTTGGAGAGAGCAACCACAATGAGCGCACCCCACCCCCTCGCTCTAGCAATCGTTGCCAAGATAGGACACCCTCTTTCTTTATCACCAGAAACTATGGGGTTGGGGACTCTGACCCAGAGGTGGAGAGATCTTACACTCGCGACAACAGCTACTGTCCCTCACGTCAATCGACAACGTCGAGATACTCTTATTTCGCCCATTCGGGGGACTTGAGAGATGTGTTGGATGAGCGGGCTTGTCGTAGAGAAACTCAGAGATTGCCGGTGTTGCAAAGGCTGAGTCCCCAAATCCGTTACAGTGAGGAAGTGGCAATGCCAATGCCTAGATTGATGGCCCTAACGCCAATGGATAGAGAGCTAGCAAGACTTACCGCTACCCCATTGTCCCCAGAAATCTAGAGCATGCTGCTCCCTGGCAGATTCCACCAACCTAAGTTCACGTTATATGACGACAAGACAGATCCGTACATGCACGTGAGTCATTATCGGTTAGTAATGGCTGGCTACTGACACAATGACGCCTTGATATGTCTCATATTCCTATCAAGTTTGGGAGAATTGGGCCTGAAGTGGTTTAAAAGGCTTCCGGAGGGGAGCATCGAAGGATGGCAATAACTAGCAGAGGCCTTCATCACCAGATTCAAAACCAACACTCGAACACTGAAGGAGGTTGACCATCTCTTGAGCATCAAGATGAAATTTAGAGGCTCTTTGAAGGCATACAATACCAAGTACTGGGAAACCTACAATGAGATGCTCGATTGCCCTATCAATTTGGCGATCGCCCAATACAAGCGGGGTCTTCCAGTCGGACATAGGCTACAAGATTCGCTTACAATGCACTTGCCCACAACCATGGAATCCTTGATGTAGCAGATCAACGAACATATCCGAATATGGAATGATGTCGCCACCGCAATCAAGAAGGAAAATCTAGTCGCAGCGCACAGAAGAGTGGCAGGGAAGGTTCACTCGGTGGGGCAGGAGGACAACTGCCCAAATGACCGAGCTAGAGACCAACATCGCGGTTCAAACAGCAATGGTAAGAATGAAAGTCACAGAAATGACTGAGCTAACGCTCCTCGTGATGAAGAGGAAAATGCCAAGAGAAAGTTAAAAGCACGAACCGGCATCACCACTGTCTTTAAAATCCCTATTTACCGTATCCTAAGTGAAATCCGATGTGAACCTTATGTCCGTTGGCTGGCCAAATTAGGAAACACGCAGAGGGGCTTCAACTCGAGATATTGTTGCACCTTTCATGAAGAAAGAGGGCACCGAGCGAAAGACTGTGTGCCACTCAAACAACATTTGGAGGAGCTGGTGGTGGCTGGGCATTTGGACCAGTACATAGACGGGGGGTATAAGAGCCGCTCCCCAGGGACAGGCCGAGCCAAACGGGCTTGCTGTCCTGGATGTAGCGCCTCAAGGTGTAATCAATGTCAGTCATGGCATCATCAAATCGACGCGGGTTTACGAGCTAAGAGGGATGATTAAGAAAATCGAGCATATAAGAGACGTGCTCTCCGTTCAGCCCGCCATGAAAAAAAGAAAGACCGAGGTAAAAGACGTCCTGACCTTTTCAAGCAAGGACTTAGAGAGAATTCAACTGCCTCATAATGATGCCTTAGTGGTGATCCTTCGCTTCAAAGACTTCGACATCAAAAGAATTTTGATTTACCAAGGGAGTTCGGTCGAGATCATGTATTATGACGCGTTCAAACAGATGAAGTTTGAGGACAAAGACTTGGCTCCAACAACGTCTCCTTTGGTTGGCTTCAACTCTCAATCAGAATGGCCGATAGGAAAGATCATATCGCCGGTCAAAACAGGATCGGTCACGAAGCAAGTGGAATTTTGAAAGTAATGGCAAAACAGTGCTTTGTCGCAGTAAATGGCAGTCGGGCCACCAAAGGCTTCGTTCAAATGATAGAATGACCAGAAGGGAAGGAAGTCCTAGAAGACATGGAAAGGAAGGCTGATGAGAAATTGGTTGAAGATTTGGTGGAAGTGCACGTCGACGAGAATGATCCAAATAAGTTCTTTCTTTTGGGATCATTTTTGTCTAGCGCTGAGCGACTCGATTATGTCAACTTTTTGTTTTCCAACATGAAGGCCTTTGCATGGACGCCTTATAATATCCCTGGTATCGACCCTAGCTTCATTTGCCACCAGTTAAATGTCTTTCCAAATGCACGACCGGTCATCCAGAGAACATGGCTCTCGGCCTTGCACCATGCCAAGATAGTGGCAAAAGAGGTCAAGAACTTGCTAGAAACGAGGGCAATAGAAAAAATGCAATACCCTAGATGGATCTCTAACACGGTGGTAGTGCCGAAGAAGAATGGTAAGTGGTCGGTGTGCATCGATTATAAGACGGTCAACCGTGCGTTCCCAAAGGACAGTTTCCCCCTTCTTAGAATCGACCAGCTGGTGGATCTAACTGCTAGCCATCAGAGGTTTAGTTTCCTGGATACATACCATGGCTAACACCAGATAGCAATGTACGAACTAGACCAAGAGATCACTTCATTCACCACTCCAAGAGGCCTGTACTGCCACAAGGTCATGTCATTCGGATTGAAAAATACCGAGGCAACTTTTCAAAAGGATAGTAACCAAAATGTTTGCCCTTCCTTATTGGTTGCACTATGGAGGCTTATATCGATGATATGATGGTAAAGAGCAAGGAAAAGTCTCAACACCTTGCCGACCTAGCAGAGATGTTCGCCATACTTAAACATCACAAGCTGCGTTTGAATGCCTCCAAGTGCGCCTTCAGAGTTGGCACCAAAAAATTTCTAGGTTTTTTGGTCACGAACAGAGAAATTGAAGCCGACCCTTCCCAGATCAAGGCAATACAAGAACTGGAGCGTCCAAACTCCACGAAGGACATGCAACATCTCGCCGGAATGGCAGTCGCACTGAACCAATTTATTAGCTGGTCTTTAGATCGTTGCAAGCCTTTCTTCAAAACTTTGAAGGCCAAGTTCTTTTGGGATGACAAATACGACTGTGAATTGGCGGACCTAAAAATGTACCTTTTCTCAGCCCCAATCCTAGTCACACCAAAACTGAGTGAAGAGTTGTGTCTCTACTTGGCAGTCTCTCAACACGTGGTGAGCATCGTCCTCATCCACGCTGAGAGGATCTGACACCTCCCCATCTTCTATGTAAGAAAGCACACTGCTCCCGACTGAATCAAGATATCTGCCGCTAGAAAAATTGGCTATGGCCCTCCTGATGGCTTCCAGAAAGCTAGTGCACTATTTTCATGCCCACATAATAGTCATGCTAACCGAATTTCCACTTAAGGTGCTCTTTGAAAAGGCAGATTTTATTGGTAGAATTTTGAAGTGGGCTTTGGAATTGGGATAATACGATATCAAGTTCCAACCATGCACTATTATCAAAGCTCAAGCTCTTGCCGACTTCGTGGCAGAATTTTCCCCTGGAACATACCATGTTTACCTTGTCGATTTGGCTAGCGTGGATTTGGTGCAGCCCACGGCTCAGATAGCAGAAATAAGTGGTGGACAACAAGTGGCAAAAGGGTAAGAGAAAGTCGAGCAAGAAATGGAAAAGCCGGCCAGCTTGCCAAAATACAAGCTCGACAGAGACATAGAAAGAGACAAGAATGAGCCGACCAGTACCTTAGAGTTGAGGAACTCTCAAAATTCCTCTGACTACTGGAAGTTGTTCATTGGCGAGATGTGGAAGCTCTTCGTCAATGGGGCCTCCAACAGACATGGCGCCGGGCTAGGGATCATGCTGACATCCCCGGATGGACTGACCATCGAGCACGCGATCACACTTGGTTTCCTAGCATCCAACATGGAGGCGGAATATGAAGCCCTCCTCGCGCAGATTGAAGAGTGCATTGAGAATGAAAGCATCAGAACTTATGGTATTTAGCGACTCCAAGTTGGTGGTCAATCAGGCCTCCAGGCAATATGAGGCCAGGGATGAAAGGATGTCCAAGTATCAAGCGCTGGTACGTGCATAAATCAAAAAGTTTGCTGCAATAAGAATAAAACAAATTAACCGCGAAGAAAACAATGCAGCCGACGAACTGGCCGGCCTAGCATCCATGCAAACGACTTTTCCCAATCCTTTGATGATAGAATTCTCACCTCGACCAAGCATCGAGAAACCAGAGGTGCCTGAAGTACTTTGCGTCGACTTGGGACCATCCTGGATGGATCCCATCGTCGCTTTCCTAAAGGATGGAATTCTACCAACTGAAAAGAAAAAGGCCAACAAGATCAAAGCCAAATCAGAGCAGTTTTGGCTCTCTCCATCTGGCTCCTTGTACAAGAAGTCTTTCGCTAGGCCATACCTAAAGTGCGTCCACCTTAGCAAGGTAGAATCTTTCCTCTTTGAGATTCATAAAGGCATCTGCGAGAGTCATATTAGGGGCAGGTCTTTGGCTTACCGACCAATTTCCTAGGGTTATTGGTGGCCATACATGCAGGCGGACACACAAAAATACGTTCGCAGGTGTGAAAAATGTCAAAAATTTGCTCACCAAATCCACCAGCCACCCAGAGAGTTGCTCTCCTTTACAAGTCCTTGGCCATTTGTGCTTTGGGGGCTAGATATTATAGGACCGCTTCCAACAGCTCCGGGTAACCGCAAGTTTTTCATCGCTGCTACCGACTACTTCACCAAGTGGGTAGAGGCCGAACCATTGGTAACCATCAAGGAAAAAGATGTAAAAAAGTTTGTTTGGCAAAATGTTATTACTCGCTTCGGTATCCCAAAGGCCCTCATTTCGGATAATGGCACTCAGTTCGATACGAAATTCTTTCGCGGATTTTGCGAAGAGTTAAAGATTGAGTTTTACAACTCCACACCGGCCTACCCTCAGTCAAATAGTCAAGCAGAAGCTTCAAACAAGACCATCCTAGACGGGGAAGAAGGCCAAAGGGAAGTGAGCTGAAGAACTCCCCAATGTACTCTGGGCATATTGCACTACCCCAAGGCGCTCAACTGGGGAAACTCCATTTGCCTTGGCCTACAGCATGGAGGTGGTCATACCGTTGGAAATCGACATGACAACCATCCGATCTAAAAATTTTCAGCCTGACTTGAACAATGAAGCTGTGGACCTGGAACTTGACCTAGCTAAAGAAAGAAGGGAACGGGCTCTAATCCACATAGCAACTTACCAGTAAGAGCTCTTCAGAAAATACAACAAGACCGTGCATCCTAGACTGTTCAAGATCAGAGACTGGGTCTTGAGGAAGGTAATGGGCAACACAGTGATACCTGGTGAAGGCAAATCAGGAGCAAATTGGGAGGGGCCATGCAAGATAACTGGCCTTGCAGGCAAAGGGGCATACCACCTGGAAGACTTAGATGGTAAAACTGTATCCAGATCGTGGAATGCAGCCAATCTCAAGATATTTTACTTTTGAAATGTAAACTTTTCTATTCCTTTGTTTTTTGTAACTTGGCCTTTTGGCATTGGGTGTAAATCAGTGACGTGTAATGGAAGATAGCCCTACATTTTTCTTATACTACGCATTTCTGGACAAAGATATTACAAGGATATTAAGCTACTACAAATGCCAGAGGCAAGTAGTCAATAATGGCTTGACTGCAGTCGTGTAAACAGTTGGTGTTTTGCCCAACTTGTGTTAGGGTCGAGCTGACATTGCTAGCCCGTGCCAACAGTTGGCGTTGTGCCTAACTTGTGTTAGGGCCGAGCTAACATCGCTCGCTCGTGCAAACAGTTAGCGTTGTGCCCAACTTGTGTTAGGGCCGAGCTGACATTGCTCATATATACAAATAGTCAGCGTTTTGCCCAACTAGTGTTACGGCCGAACTGACATTGCTCGCCCATGCAAATAGTTATTTTGCCCAATTTGTACTTGAGGCAAGCCAATTTTGTTCATGATTATCCGAATTGATTTTTGCTCGGATTATGAGGCTAATTTGGCTCATCATTGACCGAACTGGTTTTTGTTCACCTAATAAAGAGCAGATTTCATTCATGATCATCTGAGCTGTTTCTTGCTCACAAATGTAGAGCTAATTTTGCTCACTCACCGAGATGACATTGTTCGGCTGCTTAAAATGTTGGTGTCTTTGTCTAGTTCTTAATAGAGTTGGTGTTATGTTCAACAAATATTTTAAATAAGGTGAGTTTGCTCGTTAGACCGAGACGATTTTATCTCGGACAAACTGAAGAAAATGACAACCACACAAGGCAAACAAAAAATTTGCATAACATGGCGAGCAGAAAGTTAAACTTTCATTCATTATAAAGTGTGATTACAAAAGTGGCACGTAGCCCGGTTACATCAAAACCAAAAAGTTAAAAAAAAGAAAAAAAAAAAAAAAAAAAGAGAGACGAAGTTCAATCAAGGTCAACAGTGTTTGCTTAATCGGTCAACCCTATCTCGGCATCTCCCTTTTAAGCACCGACCACCGTGTCTACCTCCTGTTCGGGCTCCTCACGCTCTTAGCCTCCTTTCTCAGATAACTCAGAAGGAGGATTCTGATTGGTTAGTTGCATGGGAGAAGCTTATGCCGCAGCCGCCAGCTTCGCTTCTTCTATTAGTTTCTTCTATACGGCCCTGGCATAAGCTTGTATGTAGACCGGGATAAAGGCGGCAGGGGGGTTTTGGAACTTGTCGGAGTCTTGACCAAGGCCAAGTTTTTCCATGGCGACTTTCCAACCGCACTGGAAAAAAATGTCCTTGGTCCCTTGCACTTGCCTTTTGTAAGCTTTTTCACCCTCCGCATAGTCGCGATCTTCAGCATCATTGACCTGTTTGTCCAACTCGGCTTTGTGGGCTTCGCGGAGTTTGCACAGCTTGGCGATGTGTCTGGCCTTGGTCACTTAGAGGGCATTTTGCTTATCTTCATCTGCCCTGGCCAACCGCTCTGCGAGTCGGTCGCACTCGGCCACCGCCACTTTTTGTGCGGCTTTCAATTTCTCCAGCTTGGTAGTCTTGGCCTTGTTATCAGTGATGGCCTCCTGTAGACTTTGCCGCACGGCGATCATTTGCTCGTGGGCCAGATAGTTCTTCTGCGTGGCCTGCAAACAAAAGAGAAATGTCAGCACGCCAAAACCAAGCATCGAGTTAACGACGAGGGAGCTTGCTTACTTACCAATACGATTGACTTTGCCGCCGATCGAATGACTTTTAGGTCGGATAGCTCTTCGTGCTTCTTTATGTTGGCAGGGAGAAGCAATCCCTTGGTCATGTTGAAACTGAGTAAGTAGTCCTTGTCGACATAGACCAAGTCGGTGGTAGTAACCGCCCGGCCTTTGTATTTCATCTCGGGTGACCAGACTGGAGGGGCATTAGAGCGGGTAGATGGCTCGGTGATTGGTTGTACAGTCTGGTCCCCCAGGTTAGCAGATGGATGCTCGGTGGAATCCTCGTCCACCAAATGTTGTTCGGCTTGACCTCTTCTCGACCTCTTCTTCGACCGACCGGCAGCTTGGTCACTGGCGAGAGCCAGCACTACCCCCTTGTCGGCGTGAAAGATGGGCCCCTAGCTGCCTCTGATAGCTGAGAGTCGCTTGGCTCGCCAATGATCATTGACTTGATAACCCAGATCTTGGCCATCTCATGTTCGGCGATCAAAGGAACTAGTTTGATTGGAGGAAGGTTTGGATCTGGTTCTGGAGAAGGAGCTCGAAGAAAGTCGGTCACCCTGCTCCTGTACGACGCCATGTAACGGTAGCTCTGTTCAACGCCGAGCAGCTTATGGGACTCCTGCTCTTTGACCGGATGTCGTAATGCAATCCTTATGGCTTCTTGATTCACGCGGGAGTAATCTTCCGCTAAGAGTTTGTAGTCTGCAACAGGAAGGCAAGTGTTAGAATGGTAGAAACAAGAACAGTAACAAAAAAAAAAAAAAATGCCAAGATGCTCACCAACACTCCCAAAATCTTTTCTTATGTACTAGCTCGGTACGGGCGCTTTGGTGTCCTCATAATTACCGGACACCCATAGGAAATCATCATCGTTGGTCCCTTTGTCCGGGTTACCTTCGATAAGTTTTGCTCGGCCTTTCCTGACCTTGAGATACCAGCAAAACCCTTATTTATTTTTGCTAAGTGTGTATTGATGGAATATCTCGGCGACGCTGAGATTCAGACCGAGTATCCTATTCAGCGCGGCCATGTCGTTTATTATTTTGTATGTGTTGTTGGAGACTTGGATCGAGCCTAGCCTAGTTTGCCTCAAAAATTCGCAGACTAAGGATTGGATCAAGAAGTACAGGACGCCTTCCACAATGGATACCACCGTGAAGGGGCATTTGTCCAGTTCGCCCCAGGGAGTGTCTCCTTTCTTAGCCAGCTCCAAGTGGACGTCGTCTGGAATATTGTACTCTCTACGGAACTCGGCCTGTGCCCCAGGCGAATTAACCATAAACTGGTACTTCCTCCCATCTATCTCAGTTTTATTTAGTTGGGTAATTTTGGTTATATCTCGGTCAAAATTTGGTGATTGTTTGCTCGGACTTTGAGCCTTACCGATAGTAATGCTGAGTGGGCTTGGTCGGTCCTAGTTTGTTCTGCATTATTAAAAAATAAGTCCAAGATTTAGCGGGACATAATTTGCACGACTCTTATGAGGAAGTGTTGAGCTCGGTAAAGGAACCTAGGGTGTTTGACTGGTTCGATCTTCCTATCTCAGTTCAATTATCTACGTTGGTTCGATCTTCCTATCTCGGTTCTAGCTCTCCACAACTTATAGCTTGGTCTTAGCCTCAGGGAGGACCACAAACTAGTTTTTGCTTGGCTAAATCCTATTTTTGGATCTAAAAGTGGGATTTTGCTTGGTCTTATCCAGGGTTTATGCTATTTATCCTAAATATGAAGTTCATGCATTGAAACTAAGGGAAACGAGGGGCATGGTGGCCCCATCCGTCTCTTCGATTCCGATTCTGCCTAATGTTTACTTCCCTACCAGTTTTACCCCAAAGAAGGGGCACTAGCAGGGATCAACAGTCCTAGACAAAAACACGAAGAACAACAATGAAAGGGGAGTTTGAAGGAAGAGGAACTTACACATTTGGAAGACAAGTTGAGATGCAAATCACTGGTGCGATGTCCTAGGCGATGAAAAGCACTGGGGATGGCACGAACGGAAGCGGCAATGACAACAAGGGCTCTGAGAAGGCTAGGATTTGGCTTGATAGAGAAGATGAATAGTGGTGACTTGTTTGGCCCTTCACGTATGTATAAAAGGGGGGGGGGAATCAAAGGCCACTAACGTTTTGAATTTTACGCGTAATGAAAACAGCTGTGAGGTTGCATAGAACCAGTGGGGTGAAGCCACGTGGCATCGAAAAGATGGTTTGTCAGTAGGGTTGAATGATCGATGACAAGACTACCGGCACAATCCTCAATGGCCGACCAAATTAGGTAGCTCGATCAGAATAATAATCCCAATCACGCTCAACTCGGATGGGATTAAGGGGCAATTGAGAGGGGGATTTGCGCCGAACACTAGGGCCGAGCTATGGTAGCGCGGGGTATGGTGTTGGGCCTTGCGAGGGCCAAACCCTATGTCTGACCAAACTGAACCAATACGACTCCCCGGCCCGTTACGTTGGGGCGAATAGATCGTCGACCAGAATGCAGAGACATGCAGGTGCTCAACCGAGCTATGATTTGGCCTGATATTCGGTTAAATCCGCAGTGATGCGTTGGGCCGAGCCATGGACAGTCCAGAATAAATATAGGCTAAGACGTTTTATAAGGTAGCGGGGCGAGACCAAGATATATTTCACCCCCGTATATTTACTATTATTTTATTCGATAAATTTAAGAAAACAAAAAATTAAGGAGGTAAAAATTAATGTGAAAACACCAATAAATCTCAAAATATGATTTTGTGAATTGTTTAGTCTTTCTTTCTGTTTTTCCTTTTTTTTTTTTATGAAAAATTTTCATTAAAGTGAAAATTACACAAAAGGGTAGTCACTTACATGTTTGGAATTAATTTTTTAGAGATAAAATTGAATTTCTCCAAATATAAAATTACAAATTTGGGCAATCATCACTATAGAAGTTTTGGATTTTCGCTCATTTTGGAACAAACCCTACATTACAAACAAAAATGTAATACGCTAATGTAACACTCAAATGCAACATAATAAAAAAATAACACTAAAAAAACTCTTTGGTATACAAACGTAATACTCTCATGGAGATGTGGTTTGGAAACACTTTTTAGCCAAAGCAGACTCTCTTGATCCTCGTGTTTGTACCTAAAATGAGAATGAACAATCCAGTCGAGGGTGTTAGAATTAACACTCCGACGGGCAAATTAGTATTCTCTCAAGTTTTTCTTATATCTCAAGTTATCTTTTTTTTAACACATACCCCCTCTTTGGCTAATGCTCCTCCTTTTTATATTACTCTCTTGGGGCCCACTTTCTTATTATGGACACCCCGCCCTGACAGTTGGGCCCCCAATCATTCGGTAGGTTTTATGGCCTATTCGGTTGGCAATCTAGTTCTATTTGGCCACGGCCAGCCCACTTCACTCGCCTTCTCAGCAATCTTATCCCAAGTGTAAAGCCATTATGAGCTGACTTATACGTGGCTCCTATTCATACACGGCATCTCAAACTCAGCCCCCACAACTCCAATGTAATACACACAAAAAATTCTTTAGTGTACTTTTTCCAAAAGGAAAATTACACTTTGCCCCCTTAAAGTTTCACCCATTTCCCACTTTGACCCTTTAAGTTTGATTTTTTTTTCATTTTGGCCCTTCATATTTGCAATCATTCTTACTTTGATCTTTTAAGTTTGATTGTTTCCACTTTGGCCTTTCATGTTTGCAATCCTTCCCACTTTGGCCCTTCATGTTTGTAATTATTCCCACTTTACTCCTAGACTCACTTCCATCCAAAAAATTAACAAAATTTGCCACATCACCTCATCAACTCCATGTGCAATGTAAAAAATTCACTAAAGATGGAAAAAAATGAAAAATAGAAAACAAAAAAATTAGATTTTTTTTTAGTCTTTAGTGAACTTTTTCTTCAAATTTATTCATAAACATATTGCATTATAGATGCATCTAGATTAGATGCACCTAAAAAAATAAAAACAAATTTAACTAAAAAAAGAAAAAAGTTTACTAAAAACGAAAAAAATGAAAATATACTGACTCAAACACCTGTATTGTCAATTCTGAAATGAAAAGTTTACCATCATTTTTTTTTTGTCCTTAGTGAACTCTTTTCTTTTTTTAGTTAAATTTTTTATTTTTATTTTTTAAGGTACGTCTAAGCTAGATACATCTCTAATGTAATAATGTTTATGAATAAATTTGGAAAAAAGTTCACTAAAGACTAAAAAAAAAAAAAATTCCAATTTTTTTGTTTTCTATATTTTATTTTTTGCATCTTTAGTGAATTTTTTACATCACACGTGGAGTTGATATGTTGGTGATGTACCAGATTATGTTAGTTTTTTGGATGGAAGTTAGTCAAGGAGTAAAGTGGGAAGGATTGCAAACATGAAGTGCCAAAATGAGAAGAATTGCAAGTATGAAGGGCCAAAGTGAAAGATTGCAAACATGAAGGGCTAAAGTGGGAAAAATCAAATTTAAAGGGTCAAAGTAAGAAATGGGTGAAACTTTAAAGGGAGAAAAGTGTAATTTACAAACATGATTGCAAACATGAAAGTGTAACTTTAAAGTGAAACTTTAAAGGGAGAAAAGGGTTATTGGGACCTTGGCAAACACTTAGGTAAATGCAGGTTTCAGTTTTTTTTCCTAAAATTGTGGGTTCTACAGACAAATCCCAAACCTAAGTCTATGGAAATGAAGATTGAAGGCACAAATCTGGAAAAGACACAAAAAACAGAAAGCAAGAACAAGTTTCAGAATCAAGAACAAAGATGGAATATCAAGAACATAGTGAGTACAAGGGGTACAAGGTTAAGAACAGTGGCAAAAAGTGCAAGAAAATGGTGAACAATGCGTGTATTCAAGACATGGGCAAGGGCAAAATCGTGGAATAAACACACTCAGATATGAGATTCACAAATCGAATGTTTAAATAAAGCAGTAATTGCAACAAGTAGTAAAGAGTATCATCGAATTGAAAACGAAAGGAACAGTGGCTTATTAAAAAAAGTGAAGCCGGTATAAAGATCGTTGAAGTCAGGCGACGGTTACAGAAGTAACAGAACAGCGAAAGCTTCACCAAGAGAGACGAATGAAGGCCGTTGCAGAGCTTTAGAACCTTGAACAATGGAGGGTCTGGAAGAAAAGCTAGAAAGGGAAAACTTCAAAATGACAGCAAAAAGTGAAAAATGAAAGAGGGGGAAATGATTTTTGTTAAAACACGGAAACGGCGGCAAAGAAATCATTAATGAAACCTAGAAGAACGTATTCGTCAAACGGTGCACGTGAGAATAATTCGATTTACAGACGCGTGTCAGGTACGATCCAGTAAGAAAAAGACGCGCGGCTGGAAACGGTTGAGTTGTTATGAATAACAGCTCATACGCGTAAAGGAGCTCTTGGAGTTCTTGATCTTTAAGAAGACATGTCGGCCTAAGATAATGATCTCGTTTGTAAGTTGATGTACTGGCAGGAAGTACCAATATAGGTTCTATCACCTCAGAATGCCGAGGTAATAAAACCTAGGGGGCAG
Source organism: Camellia lanceoleosa (assembly GCA_025200525.1). Taxonomy (NCBI): domain Eukaryota; kingdom Viridiplantae; phylum Streptophyta; class Magnoliopsida; order Ericales; family Theaceae; genus Camellia; species Camellia lanceoleosa. Next base: position 43,846,525 of record CM045765.1, read on the forward strand.
TTGTGGGGATATATTTTTGAGTACCAACACATGGCAAGGTAACGCCGATGTATTAGCCGAGGTGTCACGTGTCCTGGTCGTAACGTCGAGATGATCTCGGCATGGCCGAGGTTATCTCCGAAGATATCGGAATCCGAGATAAGCGGATAAGGGACAAAAGTCCTAGAATGAGGAAAGACTTCAAGATGGATAAGGATAATGTTCTTAGGAAGTCTATCATTATCTCTTGAGGAGTCCAAAGTAAGCACTGAATGGGAGTCTATAGAAGTCAGGCTTCTATCGGGATTAGGATTGAGTTAACTATAAAAGAGAGGCACCCCCGTGGGTCTAAGATACGCAATTTAAGTTCTGAACAGTGAAGTTTAACACTATTGCTTATCTTTGAGAGATATACTGACTTGATCATCGGAGTGCTCCCGGGTGGACGAACCACCGCCAGAATCTTCTCTTTCTGTTGCAGGTTAGACAGGTGTCATTTATTCTGACAGTGCTCTCCAATTGAATACTAAGTGGGCAGTGTGGTCAGATTTTCACTCACACAAAATGGAATCCATGACGCCAATATATTGTTGCAAAGCTTCAGGTTTGAGGAAGTTTGGGAGCATTTTTCTGAGAATGATTGCTTCTTGTTTGGAAGAGGTTTGGGTTGAGGATGGAAAGATTTTGTTGATGGAGCTAAGCGAACATGCTTGGACGAGCCTGTTCTCATTCGAGAATAAGAACTTGTTACCGGCTGCACCGGCGAACACGACTGTTGGGGATCCTAGAAGATTTGTCTTGAAGACGTCGGATGAGTACTTGGATATGCGGTCGAACACAAATTTTTCTGGGTGACCTCTCCAGCCGGTGGCCAGGAACTCGAGGGTCTCGCCGATTAACGACCACCCGGTGGAGCCTGGTGAGAGAGTGAGGTTTTTGGAGTTGGATTTGTAGAAGAGGAAGTGCAAGCTCAGTGGGAGTAAGAGAAAGAGAAGAAAGAGGTAGATGAGGGAGAGGAAGAAGAACTCCATATCTACTATTGTTGCCTCAACAATTCAATGGGTTGTGGAATGAGTTTGGAACCAAGTCGAGTAATACTTATAGAACCATGCTATCAACCAATTGAATTATCAAATATTTTATATAATATTTTTAGGTAGATAAGTCTACACGTAAGTGAATATTATGTAGAAAATTTAAGAGTTGTTTGGAATGTCCTAAATAAGTGTACTTTTTATCTTTTTAGACTAAAAAGTTGAGGAAAAAAAGATGGTAATTTGGGATAAATTTTTAAATTTTTACGAAAAAAATGTATATTAAAATATTGTTTAAAATTGTAAAATTACGAAATTACCCTCGCTGACACAAACAGCAATATTGCGCTGCACAGTTTCTGTCTCTTTTCAAATTTTTTTTTTTAATGGAAATGTGAGGCTACAAGTGTGCCACGTTTTCAATTGACTTGGGATGTGTGGCTGCATAGTTTTGCTTTCTTGCTTCTTTTTTTTTTTTAATTGACAGATATCCCGCCAAAAAAGAGGTAAATAGTATGAATTTTTTTGCTTTTTTAGTGACTTTTTGAATTTTTTGGGTGATGCCAAGCTAGCCCTAATATTTTTTTCCGTTTTAAAATAATAGTCTTTTTTAGATAATTTATGTTTTTTTAATAGTATAATTGTTACAATTCAAAAATATTCACTATGTTTGGTTTTAATTTTTTGAAAATTGAGTTATTTATTTATTTTTATTTTTATTTTTGGTTTTAGTGAATATTTTTAAATTTTTAAACAATTTTTTACTTTTTTACATGCACTTCACTTAGATGTATCTAAATAATAAAATATTTGTGAAAAAATATTTTAAAAAATTAATAAATGCACAAAAATACGAAAAATGTATTGAATTTTCATATATATATATATATATTTGTATTTTTTGGTATTTAGTGAATTTTTTAAAGATTTTTTTACACATATTATACTTTGTAAGTGTATTTATATTAGGTGTGTCTAATAATTAAAAAAATTTCTTAAAATATTAAAAAAAATTCATTGAAAAAAAAATGAAAAATAAAAAAGTAGAATTTTCTTAAAAGTGTTTTCTGGAAACCAAAACCAAACAAGCTAATTAATTTTATTTTTTTTTCGATTGATAGATTTCTCGCCAAAAAGTAGTAAATAGTATGAACTTTTTTGCTTGTTTTATTGACTTTTTGGCTTTTTGAATTTTTTTGGTGATGCCAAACCAGTCCTAATATTTTTTCCGTTTTAAAATAATAGTCTTTTTTAGAGAATTTAATTTTTTTTAATAGTATAATTCTTAGAATTCAAAAATATTCACTGTGTTTGGTTTTAATTTTTTAAAAATTGAGTTTTTTATTTTTCGTTTTTTTTATTTTTTGTATTTTTTGGTATTTAGTGAATTGTTTAAAGATTTTTTTTACAAATATTATACATTTTAAGTGTATTTATATTAGGTTTGTCTAATAATTAAAAAAAATTATTTAAAATATTAAAAAAAATTCATTGAAAAAAAAACAAAAAATAAAAAAGCAGAATTTTTTTAAAAGTGTTTCTAGAAACCAAAACCAAACAAGCTGATTAATTTTTTAAAACTACCTTTCATTTTTTTTAGAACATCAATTGTCATAATTAATAAATTTAAAAGAATGAAAAAAAAAAAGAAATTCATGTTAAAGGGACTAATATTTTGAGATAATGAAAAATAGAATAAAAAACTAATATTTTGGAACGGATTGACTAATTTATTTTAGATATCTAACATTTCTTTTTTTTATATAAGAATTTGGAATTGGTGGGCTAATTTTAGAGCCGACCTCTATGATTCAAACTATTCACCTTTTAGTATTCGTTAAATAGAATATACATAAAAAAAATCAAAATAATCAAATATTGATAAATATGTGTTTGAATTATATTTGTATTACAAAAATAAATAGTTATTATTGAAATAATAATTATCATGCATTTTTTCAAAATAAATATAATTTAAACATATAACCATCAATGTTCGATCAATTTTTTACATAAATTTTCTATGAGCATTGGTATTCAAGTCCAAAAATTAGAATCATTTTTTAAGCCTGATGATGTGATAATTAATTAAGATATTTAAAACAATACTCTCTCTTATATCTTTTCTAATTATCAATTAATTATATGACTTATAAAATTAGATTATTCAAAGATTAGTCGTAAATCAGTTATTTACAAAAAAAAAACCAGTCAAACCACTCCTCTTCTTCTCATTTCCCTTCTCTCTCCAATCACCCAACCACCATTGTTTTATAACTTCACACTTTCTCCCTAAACACACCAACTCCAAAATGCAAGGCCAAATTGATGACTCTATGGCCACCACTGCAACAATATCTTCATATTTAGAATCTCATCCAATGATTATCACAATTACAATTGCCAAAGGGAAATTCAGTTCTGATTGGCAGTGTCTAATAAATCACATTTTTTAGGCTTCTTTGTTTGTGTTCAATGAGGAACCCAATTCAAACTTCTGCGACTTGCCTAGAGGATATGAACTCATCACTTATATATCATTAAACCTAAAAAAATAAAAAAAAAATTAAAAAAAAGGTTATAAAGTCAACTTTATATTATTTTTTATTTTTTACACAACAAATTTTAAAAAGCAATTCATATCACTAAAATCAACAGCAAAATTAACCTTAAATAAATATTTTGAAATCAAATGGCCAACTAATGCTACATGTATTATTATTAGGTAACAGTTTCTTTCAATCCATAATCAAATTAGATGATATTGTTGGGTTGTGGTGAGTCCGATTTCAAGTTCGTTTTACTGATCTAAATCGTTTAATATGTAGAATTCTTTGAATATGTCATTCTTCAAAAAATTACGTTGATCGAATATTGATAGTTATTTTATTAGCTTACATTTGTTTCAACAATAATTATGATTTTAAAAATAAATTATGGACACAAAATATAAATTGATTAAGTGCTCATTTGTTTATGACTTTTTTTAGTTGACATTTTATCTTTTCTGACTTTTTTAACCTGAGACTTTTTTGATCGTTTGATATTTTTATTTGATTTTTTTGACTTTTTAATTTTTGAATAGCAAAATTTTTATTTTTTCTTTTTGTGATTTTTGTCCTTTTATATTTTATATTTTTATTTTTTATCTTTTTATAATTTTTTAACTTATCACAAAAATCATACGACCCTTAAATAACTATCAATGCCCGATTAATATAACATTTTACAATTATGATATATTTTATAAGATTTACGAATAGTCTTGCCTTCATTGAATGGTACTGTCTAATCGTACTGTCCAATCTATTTTCAAACTGGAGGGCTTGACCTTAATTAGCGTACTTGACCTTAATTAGCGTACCTCTTTATTTTATGATTGATGCGGAGAGGTAAATCCGTTATCAACAATGATTCATCCTATTAAAAACACCACCACTAATAGCACTAATGAATTAAAAAAGTAAAAAAAATAAAAAAAAAAATACAACTCCAAGACCAAAACATCACATCATTACTGACGAAACCTACTGCCACCTAATTAGTGGGAGCACTAATTAGTGCTCCCAAGCATTTTTCATTCGTTATTGGCTTCTGACAAGGCAACAAATAAATGGGGCAGATGAAATAATGTAAAATCAATTTAACGGTAGTTGTTATAATTGTTGTTTTAGTTTTATTTATTAAAAAAATCAAAAATTAAAAAACAAAAATAATATGTGAATGTTTGAAAAGTGAATTTTTATGTAGATTTTTTTAATTGTAGAATATTGTTAGATAAAAAAAATTTAGTGTTTGGAAAGATAATTAAATTTTTTTGTGATTAGATGTGATGTTTGTGAGAGAAAAATGAAATGATTATAAGATTAGATGTGATATTTTGTTTGAATTTATTATTTTTAGTTTTGTAAAACCTTTGTCTTTTAGTGAAAAAAATTAAAAAAGAATCTGGGAACCAAGTTTCCAAACACCACCACAAAATTTCTTTACTAAAATTTTTAAATAAACTAGAAATTACCTAAATCTAAATCTAAATCTAAATCATTTTAAAATACCGAAAGTGTTTGTGTATGTTTTTTTTCTTCTTAAAATATTCTTATAAATTATTTTTAAAAAAAGAGAAAAGGAGCAAATAATCGTGAAACCACCCGCCAAACAGCACATGGGAGTGCATTCTCTTTTGCTACTCCCAATGAATAAGGGTTGGTTTGGGGTGTCCTAAAAAAATGTACTTTTTGTCTTTTTACGAAAAGATGTGCAGAAAAGTAGAGAGGTGATGTGATGGAAAAAAGATAAAAAGATAAAAAGATGGATTATATAGTAGATGCCAAACTTGGCCTAACATCAGTAACCAATTAAAAAAAGAAATTTTGAAAAAATTCAACGAAGCATAGTATATAAATTATTAAATTATTAAAAAAAAGAAATAAAAAAACATAATATAAACTATGGGAATTTTTTTTTAAGGTCCTTGATATTAAAATTTTGTAACATAAAATATATCTAATATTTTTATAATGTCAAAGATCTCTCAAATCGATTCAAAAAATATTCGATCTAGAGAATTTCTCGACACTTCCAAGAGAATTTCTTCCCAAACCAGAGAATTTATGGGAAGGCTAGAGGCCAAGGAAATTCTCTAGATTCTAGTCTATAGATTTTCTCTAGATTTTTAAAGAATTTCTCTGGGTTCAAATCAGAAAATTTATCTGTCTTCTCAATCACGATTTGCAATACACAAATCAATCACCCAAATAACCAACAACAACAATCAATATACATATATCAAGAGAATTTCTCTGGCCTTCCTAGATCTAGAAAGGTTGGAGAAATTTTCTAGATCTGGGAAGGCCAGAGAAATTCTCTGAATTCTAGTCTAGAGATTTTCTCTAGATTGCCTTCCCAATCACAATATGCAATACATAAATCAATCACCCAAATAAGCAACAATAACAACCAATATATATATAGAGAGAGAGAGACTCACTGGATTATATATCGAAGCCATTGAATTTGGTTTATGTAGAGGCTAAATAGACGCCCATGTTGTAGAACACAATCAAATCATTAAGTTGGAGTTCTGACAGCTTACATTCTGTCGTCACTACATCCATTCCATCGCAGGTTGGTCCAAATATCGTGGATGGCCATAGCATCCCTCATCCATCCTCGTCATCTTTTGATTGATCAGAAAGTAGTAGTGGGTTGAATGCCATGGATGATCGATCATGGAATAGGCTATCTCTGGAACATATAATTTTTGCTGGAACCTCAATAATTTCAGAGTTTTCAGATTCTTCACTCCAATGATGAGCGGTCCAAAGCACTATCCACTGTAGAGCTCTTTGAGGCATATGTTTTCAGAGACGAAGCGGCAACGCCGAGGCCAATAGGCTCTTTGGCGGCGACCACGCCTCCGTTATCGTTGATGCCACGGAGGCACTTGATGGAGAGATCTTCAAGAGAGGAATAGTGATCGAGCACTGCGTTCATGCCTCTGACTTCGAACATGCAAGATTTACATGAGAACTTCTTTAAACCCTTGTAGTTCTTGACGAAAACAGCCATGCCAAGGTCGGTGAGCTTGAGCAACTGCGGAGCTTGAGGTGCGTGAGGTTAACGTAGCCAAACGAGAAAAGAATCAAGGTATTGTCATCTAGGTTGACGAATTGCCGGTCGTATTAGAGAGCGAGCTTTGTGATGTTGTCGAAGTGAGAGAAGAGAGAGGGGATGAGAAGGAGAAAGAAATGAGATTTGATTTGAGAGAGTTAAATTTCTCTGTGATATATGGTGTGAGGTTGAGGGACTTTAGACATCACAAAATAATATTATGGACCTCTTTCATTACTAAAAATGAGAGAGAGAGAGAGAGAGAGAGAGAGAGAGAGAGAGAGAGAGAGTGATTTTAGACTAATTTTCTAATTATCTATATATTATATAAAAAAGGGGGGAGGGGGTTTCTAAACCAGAAGCCTTGTGGGAGCTCCAATATTTCAATCTTAATTTTCTAATTTTTTTATTTCAAAAAAAGAAACAAAAAATCTCAGCATTTATTGACTTTTCTCAACTTACAAGCCTTTTTAACTTCTTCCATACCTACTGCTTCACCATTTTCAACTTTTTCTCATACATTATGATTAGTGATGAGATTGTTAAATTATTTTTTATAAAAAATCTAAAAAATAATAATTTGTATATTAAAAAAATATCTAAAACAAATATAAATTGTTATTAAAAAATAATAGGTTGCAATTGCGAAAAAAAAAAGAAAAAAAAATACATTGTGCATTTCGTTAATAATGCTCAAAAAAATGTGTCAAGTGTTTGTGTAAAAGCTTGACACGTATCCACTCTCAAATTATCAAGTGAATATAGATGAAACCAAATAACTCAGTTTTAATGGCTAACAAATATTAAAAACCCGACCATTGAAACCTAATAATTATTAATTAATAAAATTCTGCAATTGAAAGTTCTCAAATTACATCTCTTTATCTTCTCAAATGTTTCTTTTTTTTTTTTGGTTCATGCATTTATTCTAATATTGATAAAGAATTGCACGTGTAGAATAATGAGAGATAATAAAATTGTATATTGAGTTATGTAATTGTTGTGATAAAAAATAAGGTTGTCTTCCAATTCCATGGCAATTTATCTAGTTATATCTCCAATTAAAATGTCAGATGTGCTTCTATATCATTAATGAATGTTACTTTCATTCTGTGTTTGCTAAAGCTAATAGATGGACCTAGTGCAAGAAGTGCAGATTATTTCAATGTCATTCTCGGGATTAGAAATACAAAAAGTATACATAAAAAGTATATGAATAGACAATATTTTACAAAATTTATTTGTGAGTCTCACTTTTTGAAAATCGTATAATTCATTTATTTTTTGTATTATATTTTCTGTTTGGTTTCTGTACTTTTTTTATATATAGTTTTATTTGTTTTCTTTAAAAGTTTATTTTTAAAAATAAATAAATAAATAAATCATTTTCTATTTCAAACAATTTCATTTTTTGTTTTTTTGTTTTTATTTTTTTTATTAAAGTAGTTTTAGTTTTTGGGCAATAACTTACCCTTTTTTTCTTTTCTTTTCTTCCCCTATATATTGTAATTTTGTGCATTTTAAGTGTATGATATTTTGACTAATATATTCGGAGATGCACTATGAAAAAAAATAAGAAAAAGAAAAATAAATAAAACAATACGATGAATGGAGCAAAGATCAAATATTAAAACTCCCAAAACAAGCAAGCAAACAAGCAAGCAAGCAAGCAAGCAAACAAACAAACAAACAAGTAGAATAAAATGTTTAATAATAGACATTTGAAAATTTGGATTAAAATTTTCAAACTTTCCTTTTTGCTACGAAAATTCTATTTGTGACTAACTAAATAAAATGCTTTTAAATTTTTTTTTTAAATTAATTACCTAAAAGCCCTATTTATAAATGTTATAGTAGCTCAGGTCCTATTTAGAATTTTTTGAACCAATAAGTTCTATTTAGTAAAACTGAGAATATTATCAGTTTTTCTCAATTTTTAAAACTAAAAATATGATTAATTTTGCATAGTAATGTTTTCGATAATCGTTTCAGAAAAAAATAAAGCATGTGATTAAACGTTTTTGCCCTTCTAGTTATTAGTTTGATTTAGCTATCCAATAAAATCGAAAACATTATCAGTTTTTTTTTAATTTTAAAATTGAGAACATTATTTGTTTTTTCATTTTTAAAGTTATTTATTTCTTTTTTTTTTTTAGTTTTGCATATCAATGTTCCATCATCATGTTTCTTTATAAACATAAAATTTTCAGTTTTACACAAAAAATAATTCACTTTTTTCATTTTTTTCAAAACAAACATTTTTTTTTTATATTTTTTTATTTTGCACACACACGCACATACATATGTGTGTATATATATATATATTTTCAATTTGAAAGTTGATATTTTAAAGTTTTAAAAATTAAAATAAATGTTAAATTATCATGTTTCTTTATAGAAAATCATAAATGATGAATTATTAAAAATTTAATAGGACTTGAAGGTCCAAAAAATCTTAGTTAAGAATTAATGGAGTATTAGTTCATAAATTAGGACTTGAATGTAAATGCAACACCCCCTGCTCCCCCCTCCTCCCCCCCTCCCCTCCCCTCCCCTCCCCTCCCTTCCCTTTTAAAATTTGAAATTAAAATTATAGAAAATTTACGTAAGCATAATTGCTAATCATATTTTTTTACATAATGTATAATATTATATTGACTATCTTTTTCAGGTTTATTTTTTAAGTATTTATATAAAAGTAAAAAAATGTGGTTAGAAATAAATTTTTCCTTAATTTAGTTATAAATTTTGCCCGTACGTTATTTTTAAATTTTGAATAAAAGCAAATATAAAATAATTGATTGAAGATATGATGCATTTGTTATATTCCTTTATTGTGTGGAAAATATATATATATATATATATAGATGACATTTAAAATCGCAATTCACATATAGACGGGTTTGGAAATGCTGCTGTGCATTATGCACAACAGCTACTGCTGTGCTCAAAATTGTGACGTTTTGAGTGCTTAAATAAAAGCTATCTTCGTCTAAACACTGTCTTTTCTGTTGTGGAAACTTTACTTGAGTTTCGTCTTCATTTTTTTTTTTAGTATCATGTTGATGAAGATCTCACCAAAGCTCCTCTACGCGAAACTCAAATGAGTGAGTTCCATTATTTTTCTGTATGAGTATTGAAGTTCTCAAATGATATCAAAGGGAAGAAGAAAAGAGACCAAAAATATTTTAGCGAAATGTGGAATTTGGTCTCAAATCTTCTAGATTTCTTTTACTTGAATGTTTTATTACACTAATTTTGTATCTTTCATGTATTTATATTTTTGCAAAAAAGAAAACAGGGTTTGTTTTCAAGTTGCTTCATGTTGACCCATCCTATGTTTCATAATGAATCTTGGAGAAGATTATTGTATTGCATATGCAGAAAAATGAGAACTTCATTAAACTGACTAATCTGGGAATTAATCTCACCGTGAACTTCATGTATATGTATATATATATATATGGGAGCAGCAGCCCTGCGGCAGTGGAGACGGAGGTCCAACGAAGCAAGAGGCAGTTGAAAATTTGTGAGGTTTATAGAAGAAGGCTACGCTTCGAGTCCATCGTACTGGTAGGGGATGAGGCTTTAGTTCATGTTTGAGGTTCAGAAAATTGGATGTGGATTTGGAAAAGTTAAAATTGACATCATTTGGGCACTGTTTTTCAAGAGCTTAACATCAATATTATTATGGGAGAATTACATTAGTCACGACCCAAACCCGCCCCTAAGGGTTTAGTATCGTAATCGGCCAGTAATCCGTGATTATCGAAGGCCTGCTTAACAGTACTGACAATAATACAGAGTAAAGGGCTGACGAAAGCCAAACAGTAAATAAGAGATGTCTAATGAGCTGTGCAAATCAGAATAGCAAAAAGACTTTTCTGAGCATATACACATTCATAACCATAAACATATATACACGTGTTAGATACACATAACATCCAGGTTAGGGATCCAATCCCTTTACAGTAACTATACAGTCAAAAGTCTTATTTGTTTACTACAAAACAAAGACAAAAGGGTGGATCAGAAACACCCCAAAACAGCCTTGGCTTTAACGGATTTGGAATCTCAAAGTGAGGCACAAAGGCTGGCTTGACAAAACATGAACTCGACTTGACGCTCCTAGCTTCGGTCTAGTGCCTGGCTACCTATATACATATATAAACAGTGAGCTAAAGCCCAGTGAATAACAAACGTGTAAAGAGGTTAAGAATGAATGTCCCTTCAGTAATTAAAATAGTCATTTGCATCAGTAGCTTAGTTATTCAATTAGTGACTCATATGTCATGCCATATCAGTCAATTAGAAATCATAGCAGTCATACGTGGTACATCCCATAGCAAAACAGTACAGTAGGTCTTAATAGATCGAACAGTTAGTTGATGGCCATCAAAACAATAAACAGTAAACAGTAGTAGTTCCAAACATTAGAACTGACAGAGATCTCTGTAACAGTAGTAGTAATAGTATAGTAACAGTAACAGTACAATAACAGTAAGTTGCTATGGATGCCATGAGTACAGTTCACAAATAGGACAAACATTCATTTAGTAAACAATGTCATTTCGGAAGACAGTACAGTCAATCGTTCAGAAAATAATCATAATTGAACATATCTTTACAACATTGTTACTCACAGATTACTGGGCGATAGGCAAGCTAATCTGCGTCCTCGGGTGCCAACCCTACACAGTTGCAGAATGAACACACACTAAATTACGCATTCGGGATTAACAACTTAGCCCCTATCTTGACTTGGTGTGGTTCTATAACATTATCCTTATTAAGATGCCTTAAACATAGCCTAGGAATGCCTAGGATGGAATGAGGATGCAAAGATGCACTTTAAAACACTTTTCAAAATTTGCTAAAAACAGGGAGTCTCGCTCGAGTGTGGTTTTCCCTGCTCGAGCGGACATGCAGACAAAGAGGCTTCACTCGAGCGGACTGCAAACTCATTAAAAGTACTGGTTGCACGTTTTTCACGCTCGATAGATGCTTGACCCAAGATTGAGCGTGAGACTCAGACCCTAGCTCGAGCGCAGATTACCTCGCTCGAGCAGACTACAAAACACATGAACTTCTGGGCATGTGCATTTCACGCTCGGCCGTGACCTTCAATGCTCGAGTGGAAGTGCATGTACTCAGAGTGTACGCTCGAGCGTGAAGTCCTCCGCTCGAGCGTGGATAAAAAATCTGGAATTTCCAGATTGATCCTTAAGCACAAAACTCAACCTCAAAAGTTTCAAATTCGATTTTTCTGGGCTAATTTTCTGAAAAACACTTAGAAACCCATAGTACAACATGTTTTGAAGATCATTTCGCAAAATCAAAGCCCAAAGGTGTGACAATTGAACACAATTTCAAACAAAACTTTATGAACATAACAAGAACATTACATGCATAAGTTCCTATGAACTCTAATGCTCCAAAACATGATCAAATGCAAGATTGAGCTCAAAATCATGGTGAATTCATGGACCTCAACTAAAATATGAACTTGCATGTAAGAATTTCATAGAAAACAACCTCAAAACACTATGATATGGACATGCATGTGTGAAATCACTCTCAAATCAACACTTTAAGCCAATTCTTGACTCAAATCACTAATTCTCCGTGAACCATGCATGTAACAACTCACATTCATAATTAAGAGGGTGAGTTTCCTACCTTAGGTCTTGAATTCCAAGTATGCTAGCTCAATTTTGCAAATTCCCTTCAATTCCTCTAATTTTCCAAGCCAATTTCTTGTTGAATCCAAACTTCTCCTATCTCCCTCTCTCTCACAATTTTGGGTCAAGAAGATGAATGAAAAGTGGTGCATCAACATATGTAAAGTGTAAGGAGTGTTGGTCTTGAATTAGGCCGCTTAGTGGCAAAAGTGTAGTTTACTTGGGTTCAATTAGTTTAACATTATTTAATCTAATTTAATAATTCCAAATTGAATTTTAATTAAACTTACCATAAAATTCTATAAATCCTCATTAGCATGTAACACTAACCAATATCTGAATCAGTTGCCGATAAGGCTTTCAATTCGCAGTTCGAAATCAAAACATGAACAGATCATTCAATGGCAAACAGATATAAATGCATTTAAGCAACACACTCATGCAATCAATTTAAAATTTCATCCTAATCAATTACTTATCATGCTTAATCATAAATTAACACTAATCAGAGGTGCGGGCTGTCACAGTCTTCCCCCATTAAAAAGAGTTTGGTCCTCCAAACTCGAATTACCTTCATTTTGAAAGAACACTAGATTCAGGGGGAATAGTTCAGGATATCTTTTCATCATGTCGTCTTCCCTTTCCTAAGTGGCATAAATGCCACTGTGGTTTTGCCAATCCACTTTCACTAACGAGATTTCTTTATTTCTCAACTTCTTGATTCATCGGTTTACAACCTGAATAGGCCGTTCTTCATAAGTGTAATCATCACTCAATACTACACGGGTAGGCTCAATAACATGGAAGGGATCCCGAAGATAATCCCTCAACATTGAAATATGGAAGATGTTATGCATATGCTCCATTTCAGGAGGAGCCACTACTTGATATGCTACTGGATTAATCTTTTCAATGATTTCATACGACCCAACATATCTCGGTGCTAGCTTACCTTTAGCCCAAAATGAGTCTGTCCTTTCATTAGTGTCACTTTAACAAAAACATGATCACCCACTTCATATTCCCTGTTTCACCTTCGGACATCCGCATAACTTTTCTGTCAGCTTTGTGCAATTTTCAGACTTTGCTGAATCAGTTTCACTTTTTCTGTGGTTTCTTGTGCAATCTCAAGCCCAAGCAAAGGCCCATCTCCAACTTTTGCCCAACAAATGGGAGACCAACATTTTCTGCCATATAAAGCCTCGAAAGGTGCCATTCCAATGCTTGAGTGAAAACTGTTGTTGTAGGCGAATTCAGCTAAAGGTAAATGACTTTCCCAATTTCCTTGGAAATCAAGAACACACATACGCAGTAAGTCTTCCAGAGTCTGGATTGTTCTTTCTGACTGGCCATCTGTCTGAGAATGGTATGCACTACTCAGTCTTAATTCAGTACCCAATGTCGTTTGCAGACTTTGCCAAAATCTCGATGTAAACTTCAAGTCCCTATCAGAAACAATGGACACAGGCGCTCCATGCAATCTGACAATCTCATCAATGTAAATTGTAGCCAATTTGTCCGCATTATAAATTGTCTTGACAGGTAAGAAATAGGCAGATTTAGTCAATCTATCAACAATAACTCAAATTGAGTCCATACCTCTACTGGAGCAAGGTAGTCCCATAATGAAATCCATGGTAATATGTTTCCATTTCCACTCCGGTATTGGTAAGGGCTGAAGTAAGCCTGCAGGTCGCTGATGTTCAGCTTTGACTTGTTGGCAATGTAGGCATTTTGATACAAATTCAGCAATTTCTTTCTTCATTCGCGGCCACCAGAAATTAAGTTTCAAGTCTTGGTACATTTTTGTATTTCCTAGATGGATTGAAAGTTTTGAATTGTGGCCTTCCTGCAAAATTCACTTTTTCAGTTCAAGATCATTTGGTACACACAACCTTCCCTGAAATTTCAACACATTGTTTTCAAATTCAAAGTTCGGCCTTGGTTTGGATTCCTATTCATCAATGATCTTTTTCAAAAAGTTGTCCTGATGCTGTTTCTTTTTAATCTTCTCAGTAAGTGCCGGTTGAGTCGAAATAGCAGCTAATGTTCCGCCTTGTTCACACAAGACAATCTCAACCTCAAGTTTTTCAAGATCACATAGTAGTTCTTTTTGTCCGGTGAGTAAACAAGCCAAATTCCCAATCGATTTTCGACTGAGTGCATCAGCAACAGTGTTAGCTTTCCCTGGATAATACAAAATTTGCAAATCATAGTCTTTTATCAATTCTATCCATCTCCGCTGTCTCATGTTCTACACTTTCTATGTAAAGAAATATTTCAAACTCTTGTGGTTTGTGTACACATGTAGACACCCCATTTTTGACCGTCCTCAAGATTTGGATGTCATCGTTTGAACATTCGATGATCATCCATGTTTGTGTTCGTTTTGAGTTCCCAGAGGTCTCAGCCGCGCGCCTTGCCTCAAGATCTCTCAACTTGTCTGTTTTGTGCTTGGTTGTGGACCAAACACCTGTGTTTTTGCTTCAAAGGGAAGAGGGTGGCTTGTTTGCCATCCCTTCACCCCACCGGCCATGACATGAGGCCATCGACCCCTTTTTATTTCCATCGGCCAAGAGTGTTGGCCGATCGGCACTGTGGTTGGTCGGCCAGCCATTGATTTGGTCGATCGGCCACTTTTTTTGGCCGACCCCTTTTCTTTGCCTTTTTCAGGCATTGTGCATGCCAGTTGTGCTAGCTGGTGAGCACAGACTCTGCCCTCCATACACGTGTATAGAGGGATTTCATCCTTGTTTAGCTTCTCTTGGAAGCTTAGTGTACGGGAAAGAAATAAACCTTCTCGTATAATCTTGTTGATCAAGTTTGCACTCCTCCGTACGTCGTCGTTTTATCACCTGAAAACACAAACGTGAGCTAGCCGGCGGGTGTGTGCCGGAAACCTCTCTGATGCCTAAGTCAGCAAACTAGACAAATAGACAAAAGCTCTGTGTATTCGGAAATCAAAGTTGTGTTACCTCTCCATAGGTGATGTATGTGAGCTTTTATAGGTTTCGTGTGGCATAATCCAAGTAGGACTCTTACTCCTCCATGTAGAGTCCTCCTACGATTCATACTCCTGAAAGATAATGCTTATCTTTCAACACCCCCCTCACTACTTAAACCAAGTGAGATGGTTTTACCATGGCCGGACTTCAACATGACCGAAGTAAGCATGGCCACGCCGAACCATAGTGTAGACCGAACTATCGTTAGTTCGGTTCTTCCTTCAATGCCCTTACCTCTGTTTCTCCTGTATAAACCGTGGTAAACTCAAACAGAGCTAACTTCTAGCAAGGTTTTAGACCGAACTAACCATACTGCACCGTAATCGGTATAAGTTCTAAGCATCTTTGAACCGGTCTGATTACAAAGCATCCCTCAACTGGTCTAACATTACACCTCACTCGGACCGGACTAACTTATGGGCTTGGGACTGGACTAACTTTAAGCCTCTTCAAGACCGGAGTAACTTTATGGCCTTTTTACTCAGCCCTTCGCACTGAGGCCCATAACGACCCAGCTCGGCCCAATTTGCATATAAATTACCCTCTCAATTACCCTTTAATTCCATCTGCGCAGCATGATAGGGATTACCTGTCTACAAATCGGGCTAAAGTTTTAACCTTTCCAGCCGAGCTAAAAAACCTTTTAGCCTTTCCAGCCGAGCTGAAACTCCGAAGCCTTTCCAGCCGAGCTATAACTATGAAGCCTTTTTAGCCGAACTATATTTAGGCCGAGCTACCCTTATCCGGTCAAAACGTCTCGTCAGTCGTAGAAACTGAATCGCTTCCCATTCTTTTGACACGTGGCAGGCTCTGATTGGCCTTTTGTAGCTGTCACGCCACCCTCGTACTTCGCAAAATTTGAACAGTTCCCGCCCTTTCATTTTCATCCTTCTTTTACAAAACAAACTCTTCATTTTTTTGGATCTACAACCACTATACTCATCCTCTTCTCTCTCTCTCTCATTCCTGGGCTTCCTCATTCCTGATTTTGTTGAGTTCTTGCCTCTTCACTATCGCTGCTTCCATCTCCAATTCTTCTGCTTCAATCTGGTAAGCAAATCCATCTTTCTTGCTTTTGTTGTTTCTGTATTTGCTTTATACAATCCATAGCAATCTATTTATGTTTTTGCAAAACATATTTTTGTTTTTTCTGCCTTCTACTGGACTTGCACTTTTCTAGAAAAAACTTAGCAATGGAACACTTGAATTCATGTAATAACCTGAGAAACACTAGGTTTGATCCAAGAACATGATGCAACCGAACTAGGATACTGTTTATGCTAGGTATAAGTCTAGTCAGCTTATAACCGAACTAACACTGCATGTTTTCACCAGTAGTTTTAATAAGACACCACCTTTTGATTTTCCTTAGCCGAGATAAACGAACCGAACTAAGTCTGAACTTAGTGTACTGGGAAACCTTAATTTTAACCGAGCTAGGTCTTTGGGGCCAAACCAGCTTTCTTAGTTTTTAGACCGAACTCAAAAAGCTGCCCCTAGAAGCTCAACCGGTCTAACAAAACCTTCTCATTAATCGGGATAACGAATCACTCGCCAAGACCGAGCTACCAAGCACCTTGTTGAAACTGAGATAGAGCCTGTAGCATCCCTAATAGCCGAAGTAGGACTTCTTATTTTCTTGCTTTTTAATTTGTAGCACGGTCCAACGATCTGTGCTTAACACCTTTGTTTTCCACTTTGCAGACTTAGGTTGCCCAGGCACTCCTCTGAGCGCTCAACCTACTGAGCACAAATTACCCACCGATCTAATTTATTCGTAACTTATAAAATAAATGGGAAAGTATAGATTCTTTGTAAACACACTTGGTGGTCTAGCCGAATTCCGCAAAGATTACAATATACCTGACGACGTCCATCTGACTTTAGCCAAACAAGATACCACTCCTTGGGAAAATGAGGGCTTCGTACCTTTTACCCTCTTGTCCATAGTAGTAACCGGTCTAAGATTTCCGGTCCAACCTTTGCTCTGTGAATTTCTTAGGCAAACTAGGATATGCCCAACCTAGCTTTCCACAAACTCTTACCGAATAATAAATGGAATAGTCGAACTAAACCGCCGAGCTGGCATTAACCTCAGCCTAGCCGAGATCTTCCACCAGTACTCCATTGGCTCCAAAGATGATGGCTGGGTCTACTACCTAAGGATACGCCGTCGCAGAGAAAAAATAATAAAAGATACGGCGGATAAAGACTTAAACGATGACGATTTTTTCTGGGTATCTAGGAATTTTGAAGACCACCAAGCTCAGATCTCAGACCGAAGTATAAATTGGAATAAAGGAATCCCTAGTATACTTTACTTCGGTCACTTTTCATGCTTCTCTTTTATTTCAGTTACCTGCTCCTGAATCGAACTAACAGTTGTTTTTATTATGCAGATTCAGCCCATCTCCAATCTCTTTACAGCCACCCCAATCTAAACACTCTCCGCGCCACACTACGTTTCCCAGAAAGAAGTTGGGCAAAACTTCTGAATTTTGAGCCGACATACCGATATAGCGGTCGACACAAGGCCAGAGTAACAGACTTCTTACTAGAAGACGTCCCTGAACCGGACCCCACTTTGCCCTAGATCAATCTCGTCCCCCTAACCGCCGAACAAGAGATGGCCAAAAGAAACAGAGTAAGGGCCCTTCTCACCGAAACAAACCGCGACGAGGTACCACTTGCAAGCCAAACCCAGGTAATGGTTGTGGCGCTTCCTTCCCAACAACCTTCATCAGCTCGCCCCAGTAAGCGTGCCCGGACTACACCAACCGAGCCACGCCTTGCTGACGAAGATGAAACTACACTTCCTCCAAGCCCTCCACCGAGCCCACAGCCAGAGCGCTCTGACCGAGCTAGCTTCTCCAAGTGGGCACCAAAACTGATTTTTCAGAACCGAAATATCCAGGATACCGATTCGATGGTTATTGAGAAGGATCACTTGATGGCATTCAACCTTGCCAAGAGTGTTTGCCTTCTAGTAGACATGGAACACCACCAACACCTGACCCCATCCGATCGGCCACCAAATCCATGATCCTGGTAAGATGCCCCTCTTGTATCTCAAATTTTACAAACTTTCAGTTCGGTTTTGTCATTGATTTCTTTCCTTTCATTTCAGTCTCTTCAAAAGAGCCAAATTGCCCATAAAAAGGTGTTGGAGCTCAGGAAAACAGCTAGGCAGGCCATGGCAGAGGTCGAAGAAAAAACAACCGAGCTGAGGGAGTCACAACAAAAAACGACCGAGCTAGAGGCTGAGGTAGCTCGTCTAACCGGACTAGTTACCTCGGCTGAAGCTGACAAACAGAAGGCATTGACCGTGATGAAAGACAAGTATCTTCGTGAGTTAGTCAAGCTTGAAGGGAAAAAAGACGCAGAGATCGCTGAACTAAAGAAGAAAGTGAATGATGCCAACGCCGAAGGTTTCAAGGAGGCGGAGGCCCTCTACATTCCACAATGTGAGGCCGCCAAGGATTTGTTCTTTAAATGCGGCTGGAGGGGTGCTGTGGAGTAGCTCGGTTGTGGGCCTGAAACCGAGGTCTACAACCCTCCTCAGTATTCCATTCCGGCCTCACTGGCGGAGTATGCCGCATCGGTTTAGCAATAGTTCCTCAAGGGTTCTGATGACGATGAAGAAGAGCCAACTGATACCCTAGTCGTCAATGATCCGGCTAATCAATCAGTTCGGTTGGAGCCAACGGTTGAAGACTTGACTAGCTTTCAGAAATCAGCCGAGACCGATCTACCTTCTGGAACCGGTCTTCGTGTTGACATTGATGCCAATCTTGAAGATCTTTTTAATTGATTTTGTAATTTTTCTTTTTTCTTTTTGCTCGTGTAACCGGGCTGTGGCCCCTCCTTTGTACTTGTTTCCAACTTTGATAAATGAAAATCATCTTTTCTGCTCAACACTTATTTTGGTTTGATCTGTATGCTAGTGATGAGTTTTTCAATGAATTCTTTTGCTCCAACTGTGATCTCGGTTTGTATTCCTATTAGTGCTTGCTTTCTAACTGTAATTTGAAATATTTTTCGGCCGAGATACCATATTCCCGTTTTAGCTGGTCACTCTGACTAAGCTTACTTAGCCAACCACTCTTTAGCCGATATAATTACTTCGGCTAAAGAGTATAAAGAGTTGGTTTAATCCAGCCAACCACTCTTTAGCCCATACCCTTACTTCGGCTGAAGAGTAATAAGAGTTGGTTTAATCCAGCCAACCACTCTTCAGCCATACCCTTACTTCGGCTGAAGAGTCACAAAAGTTGGTTTGATCTAGCCAACCACTCTTCAGCCCATACCCTTACTTTGGCTGAAGAGTAATAAGAGTTGGTTTAATCCAGCCAACCTCTAAGTTGGTTTTTCCAGCCAACTTAGAATAAAATGTTTGGTTATTCCGACCAAACATCCTGCAGCCTGGTTCCTTATCCTGGGCTTAGGAGGGGTGTTGGTTTAATCCAGCCAACCTCTAAGTTGATTTTTCCTGCCAACTTAGAATAAAGTGTTTGGTTTATTCCGACCAAATGTCCTACAGCCTGGATCCTTATCCTGGGCTTAAGAGGGGTGTTGGTTTAATCCAGCCAACTTAGAATAAAGTGTTTGGTTTATTCCGACCAAACGTCCTGCAACCTGGATCCTTATCTTGGGCTTAAGAGGGGTATTGGTTTAATCCAGCCAACCTCTAAGTTGGTTTTTCTCGCCAATTTAGAATAAAGTGTTTGGTTTATTTCGACCAAACGTCCTGCAGCCTGGATCCTTATCCTAGGCTTAGGAGGGGTATTGGTTTAATCCAGCCAACCTCTAAGTTGGTTTTTCTAGCCAACCTAGAATAAAATGTTCTTTCTGCCCCTAACTCACTAATTTACTAAAACAAACTTTTCTGAGAAAAGCGTCTATCTTGAAAAAACTACTTGTTTTATTGAGAAA
Organism: Camellia lanceoleosa; assembly: GCA_025200525.1. Taxonomy (NCBI): domain Eukaryota; kingdom Viridiplantae; phylum Streptophyta; class Magnoliopsida; order Ericales; family Theaceae; genus Camellia; species Camellia lanceoleosa. The sequence continues at coordinate 43,866,766 of CM045765.1, forward strand.
GGAAAAAATTACACATGTTTAAAAAGAAAAAGGCTAAAAATAAAATAACTTGAGATTGGCAGTATTCCATGGCCTGGGAATTGCCTTGCTGTCCTCATCTTCTAAGTGGTATGCCCCTTTGCCTGCTAATCCAACCACTTTGTAAGGTCCTTCCCAATTAGGCCCTAACTTTCCATCTCCTGGTACCAAGGTGTTTCCCATCACTTTGCGCAGTACCCAATCTCCGATTTTGAATTGTCTTGGATGCACTGTTTTGTTGTATTTCCTGGATAACTCTTGTTAGTATGAAGCAATGTGAACCAGTGCTCTTTCTCTTCTTTCCTCCGCAAGGTCGAGCTCCAATGTTATGGCCTCGCTATTCAAATTTGGATCAAAATTCTCGCTTCGAATTGTGGGGAGGCCAACTTCTAGTGGGATTACTGCCTCCATACCATAGGCTAAGGAAAATGGAGTTTCTCCTGTTGACCGCCGAGGTGTGGTGCGGTAAGCCCATAAAACATGAGGGAGCTCTTCCGCCCACTTACCCTTTGCTTTCTCTAACCTTTTCTTTAATCCATCCAAGACTACCTTGTTTGATGCTTCTGCCTGACCATTTGCTTGGGGATATGCCGGTGTAGAATTGTAGAATTCTATCTTGTACTCTTCACAAAAACCTCTGAAAATTATGCCGTCTAACTGAGTGCCGTTGTCTGAGATTAGGGCTTTTGGTATGCCAAACCGAGTGATGATGTTCTGCCAAACAAACTTCTTTACGTCTTTTTCCTTAATTGATGCCAATGCTTCTGCCTCCACCCACTTTGTGAAGTAGTCGATTGCTGCAAGAAAGAACTTCCTGTTGCCTGGTGCTGTTGGAAGTGGTCCCACTATATCCAACTCTCACATTGCGAAGGGCCATGGGCTGGTTAGGGGTAGAAGTTCTCTGGCAGGTTGGTGTATTTGGTGTGTGAACTTTTGACACTTTTCGCACTTTTTAACATACTTTTCTGAGTCTGCTTGCATGTATGGCCACCAATATCTTTGTGAAATTGCTCTGTATGCTAGTGATCTTCCTCCTTGATGGCTTCCGCATACGCCCTCATGTATTTCGAATAAGAATGCTTCCACTTTGCTGGGATGAACACACTTTAGGTAAGGTCTTGAGAACGACTTTTTGTACAACGCTAGAGATGGGGAGAGCCAAAATTGCTGCGATTTTGCTCTTATTCTGTTGGCCTCTTTCTTCTCTTCCGGTAAGATGCCGTCTTTTAAGAACAGGATGATGGGATCCATCCAAGAAGGGCCTAGCTCCACGCAACATACCTCTTCTGCCTCGGGGTCTTCAATGCTTGGTCTTGGTAGGTAGTCGATCAGCAATGGATGAGGGATAGAAGTATCTGCCATTGAGGCAAAGCCTGCTAGCTCGTCCCCTTTGCTGTTTTCCTCTCTGTCGATTTGTTCTATCCTGACTACTTCAAATTTCTTGATCTCTATTCTGACCAACTCTTGGTATTTGGCCATTCTGTCATCCTTTGCTTCGTAGTCGCCAGATATTTGGTTTACCACTAGCTGTGAGTCGCTGTAAACCATTAGCTCGGTGGCCTTCATGTAGAATGCCAATTTGAGTCCTGCAAGAAGTGCTTCATACTCCGCTTCGTTGTTTGATGCTTGGAAGCCAAGGTTGATTGCTTGCTCCACTACTAGGCCGCTTGGAGAGATGAGGACTACGCCAAGCCCTACTCCATGCCAGTTGGATGCTCCATCCACGAAGAGCTTCCACATCTCTCCAACGAACAACTTTCAGCAAGTGGAGGGATCAGATGATGCCTTGGGATCTTCCATGTTGTTGGTGTTTCTTCAAGGTCCATGCTTGCTGTCTGTCCCTCGCCATCTGATCGTACCAAGTCTTTATTTGTTGGTGAGTCTAGACTTGGTGTAGCATGGTTTGCTTCTTCCTTCCTTGCTTTGCTTTGGTCTGCCTTGGGGTCTGACTGAATATCCTGCACCAAGGGTTGCGCTATTCCGGCGTCAACTTCCATCCTTAGTTCGGTTGTTTCAGTCAGGTCGACTGGGCAGATACGATGACTTCCTGGTGTGAATTCTGCGACAAAATCTGCCAAAGCTTGAGCCTTTATCGCGGTCCTGGGTTTGAATTTGATGTCATATTGTCCCAACTCTACTGCCCACTTCAAGATTCGCCCAGAAAAGTTTGCCCTTTCAAACAAAGCTTTTAATGGGAAAGCTGTGAGAACGACTATGATGTAGGTGTGAAAGTAGTGTGACAACTTCCTTGAGGCCATCATCAAGGCTAATGCCAATTTTTCCAGTGGCAAGTACCTTGTTTCGGCGCCCAGTAATGTCTTGCTGACATAGAAGATTGGCAGATGTTGGACTCCTTCCGCACGAACCAACACTGCGCTAATCGCGTATTGTGAGACTGCCGGATACACGAAGAGTTCTTCTCCAAGAATTAGGGTTACAAGTAGTGGTGGAGAAGACATATATTCTTTTAAGCTTTCTAAAGCGCGATCGCATTCGTCATCCCACTCAAATTTGGCCTTTAGAGCATGAAAAAATGGTCGCAGTATGTCTGACGATCGGCTTATGAACCGATTGAGCATAGCTGCCATGCCGGTGAGATGCTGTACTTTTTTTACTGAGTTTGATCTTTCCAAATCCTGGATTGCTTTAATCTGGGAGGGGTCTGCTTCGATACCCCGGTTGGTCACTAGGAAACCTAGGAATTTGCCAGATCCTACTCCGAACGCACACTTAGACGCATTAAAGCGCAACTTGTGCTTCTTCAGGATCTCAAACATCTCACTTAGGTCCTTGAGATGGTCGTTCTCATCCTTGCTTTTGACCACCATGTCGTCGATGTAAGCCTCCATCGTCTTGCCTAACAATGGTTCAAACATCTTGGTGACCATCCGTTGGAATGTCGCCCCAGCGTTCTTTAGGCCAAAAGGCATGACCTTGTAGCAATACAATCCTCTTGGAGTTGTGAAGGATGTGACTTCCTGATCTGGTTCATGCACGGCGATTTGGTGGTAGCCTCTGTATGCATCCAGAAAGCTAAGTCGGTTGTGCCTCGCCGTTAGGTCTACCAGTTGATCTATCCGTAGTAGAGGAAAGCTGTCTTTTGGACATGCCTTGTTGACTATTTGTCGTCAACGCAGACACGCCACTTACCGTTCTTTTTTGGCACTACGATTGTGTTGGAGATCTATCTTGGGTAATGTACCTCTCTGATTGCTCCTGCCTCCAGAAGGTTTCCTACTTCTTCCGCCACAATCTTGGCATGGTGGAGTGCCGATCTACGTGTACGCTGAATGATTAGTCTGGCAAATGGGTGGACATTGAGTTGGTGACAAATGAAGTTGGGATCAATGCCTGGCATGTCGTATGGTGTCCAGGCGAACACTTCGATGTTAGAGGTCAAAAATTCCAAGACCTCTAATCTCTCAGTGCTGGACAACGACAAACCGAGCAAAAAGAACTTATCCGGGTTCTTTTCATCTATTCTTACCTCTACCAAGTCTTCCACCGCTTTTTGATTAGCTGCTTTGCTGACATCTGCGAACAGTTCATTGCTCTCAGGTTCTTCCACCAAATGAACGTATCCTTTGGCAGCGCGGCTGCCATTCACCGTGACAAAGCATTGCTTGGACATAATCTGATCTCCATAGACCTCTTCAATTACACCGGTGTCGGTTGGGAACCGCATTACTTGGTGGTAGGATGACGCCACCGATCGCATGGCATGCAGCCATGTTCTGCCCAAGATGATGTTATAAGTGGAGGGGACTTTTAATACCTAGAACTCCACTTGTTTCATCACGCTTCCTGCCTTGACTGGGAGGATTATTTTGTCAATGGGCCATTCTGGCATGGAGTTGAATCCAATCAGGGGAGATACGGCAGGTGCCAAGTCTTTATCTTGTAACTTCAACTGTTTAAAGGTGTCGTAGTACATTATTTCACATGAACTGCCTTGGTCTATCAAAATCTGCTTGACGTCAAAATCCGTGACTCGGAGAGTGACAACCAAGGCATCATTGTGAGGGCAATATATCCTTGCCAAGTCTTTATCCGAAAAAGACATGACGTTCGTGGCCTTTATCTTTCCCTTCTTGATGGCAGGTTGGGCAGTTAGTACCTCTCTTAAATGCTCAGCCTTTTTGATTGATCCTCTGAGCTCGCATACACACTCAGGTTTGAAAACTCCATGTATCACATTGATAACACCTTGAGGTGGGGCGTCGATTGGCATTCCATTGGGGTTATTATGGTCCTGGGGGACTGGTTACGCCCCTCCTTCAATGTATTTATCCAGGTGACCTGCTGCCACCAACTCCTCCAGGTGTTGTCTCAATGGCGTGCAATTTTTAGTGCGGTGCCCCTTTTCTTTGTGGAACGTGCACCGTGATCTTTCGTTATAGTCTTTCTGAGCTTCCCCAAGCTTGGCTGGCCATCTGACGAAAGGCTCATCCCGTATTTCACTTAGAATTCGGTAAATTGGTTTCTTGAAGACCGTGGTTATGGTAGTGCGGACTCTCAACCATCTTTTATCCTGGTCTTCTCCGTTGTCTCATCTGCCACGTTCGTTTTTGTTCGGACGATCTACCGTGTTGACCTTTGCTAAGGCCTTCTTCTCTGGTACTGTGGTCGTGCCAGATTTTGTTTTGGCACGTGCGCCATCCTCCTCCACCCTGATGTGCTGATTCACTCTTTCCATCAAGGCTTCCATGGTGAAGGGTGGTGTCATGGTGATTGAGTCCCTTAGTCTGTTCCCGACTGGAAGGCCTCTTTTGTATTGGGCAATGGTGAGATTGGTTGGGCAATCCCCAATCTGGTTGAAGGTCTCCCAATAATGACTGTTGTAGGATCTTAAGGTCTCCTTGTCGCCCATGTCGATGGAGAGTAACTGGTCGATCTTCACCGGGGTTTTAGTGTTCGTTCGGAACCTTGTTACGAACGCTTCCGCTAATTACGCCCAGGAGGCTATGCTGCCTTCTGGAAGTTTTTCGAACCAAGTCAAGCCTAGGTCGCCAAGGCTAGATGGGAAGAGGATGCACATTAAAGCCTCGTTTCGCCGGTATACCACCATGATCTGGCGAAAGTGGCTCAAGTGTGAGTAGGGGTCTGTCTTTCCCTCATATGTAGTGAGTTCGGGCTGAAGGAAGCCTGATGGTAGGGGCGCGTTTTCAATCGCTGGAACGAACGGTGAGGTCTACAGCCTCACTAATGCCTTGTCCGTTGGTTCGTAGGCAGGATGTGGCATTGGCATTCCAACCTCGATGCTTCCATGCGTCCAAGGAGTCAACCGTTGTAAGGCAAAGACTCTATGTGGATCGCGTGCCCTAGCGTCCTCTTTCCATCGTGCCTTTTCTTCGAGCACAGTTCGTAGGTTGGATGATCTGGGCAACTTCGTCTGTCTGGATCTTGTTTGGTGCATATGCGAGGGCCAATAAGTGCTTCCTTCAGTGTACGACCTTTCAGATCTCGTCCTCTCAGACTTGGAGTGACGAGTTCTGGAAGACCTGGATTGAGTATCGCCTGTCCTGAGGCTTCTACTCTCTGCTTGTGAGGGCATGGTATTTTTACTACGATTTTTCGAGTGGCGAGGGGGCGTCTTGTTTGTGCGTCCCTCTCCTGTCGCCACTCTTTTTCCCTTCACCTGGCACTTTAAAGATTCCACGTCCGCCGCCATCCGTCGTATCAATTCGTCCTGCTTCTTGACGCGATCTTCCAAAGCTTGAGGATCAATCCTCCGCCTTTGCCGTTCTGGACTCTGTGAACGAGAGTGATGGGGGCTGTTAGTCCACCTTCTTCCCCTTGTATCCCTCCTGGGATTCTGTCTTTGTGTTTCTAAATCCGCCATAGGAGGGACGAGAGGTAGACCTTCGCGCCTCGCACCCCCTTCTGGTGTTTGTCCGTCGATGGCGGACTGTGGCAAATTTTCATTGTGCACCATTGATTCTTAAGAGGAAAGGCTTGATCAAGAGGTTTTGTTCTTGTTTGAATTCCCACAGACGGCGCCAATTGTACGGGAAAGAAATAAACCTTCTCGTATAATCCTGTTGATCAAGTCTACGCTCCTCAGTACGTCGTCGTTTTATCACCTGAAAACACAAACGTGAGCTAGCCGGCGGGTGTGTGCCGGAAACCTCTCCGATGCCTAAGTCAACAAACTAGACAAATAGACAAAAGCTCTGTGTATTCGGAAATCAAAGTTGTGTTACCTCTCCATAGGTGATGTCTGTGAGCTTTTATAGGTTTCGTGTGGCATAATCCAAGTAGGACTCTTACTCCTCCATGTAGAGTCCTCCTACGATTCATACTCCTGAAAGATAATGCTTATCCTTCAACACCTCCCTCATTGCTTAAACCAAGTGAGATGGTTTTACCATGGCCGGACTCTAATAAGACCGAAGTAAGCATGGCCACGTTGAGCCGTAGTGTAGACCGAACTATCGTTAGTTCGATTCTTTCTTCAATGCCCTTACCTCTGTTTCTCCTGTATAAACCATGGTAAACTCAAACGGAGCTAACTTCTAGCAAGGTTTTAGATCGAACTAACCATACTGCACCGTAACCGGTATAAGTTCTAAGCATCTTTAAACCGGTCTGACTACAAAGCATCCCTCGACCGGTCTAACATTACACCTCACTCGGACCGAACTAACTTCTGGGCTTGGGACCGGACTAACTTTAAGCCTCTTCAAGACCGGAGTAACTTTATGGCCTTTTTACTCAGCCCTTCGCACTGAGGCCCATAACGACCTAGCTCGGCCCAATTTGCATATAAATTTCCCCCTCACTTGGCAAAGTTGATTTTCTATAAAAGGAGGGCCTCCCCTCCCTTTCCAGGGGTTGAATCATCTGATATAGAAGTTAGATATATCTCTCTATATCTCTCTATAGTTGTGTGTGTAATAGTGTTCTAAAGGGTGTTTTTGTTCATATTTTTGCACTAAAGCACCTAGTGGTACACTATCCTTTGGTTGATGAGGTGCTAAGGAGTTGATTTCAGGGTATTTGAGTTGGTTTTGATAAGAAGGAGGTGCTGGAGTTGGTGTTCTTGAAGTGTTCTTCAAGGGTGAGAAACTACTCTTTTATTCCCCATTTTTGCTTAAGCTTTTACACATACTTGCATGCTGTTTTAAGCTTAGTGTCCTACTGAAAAAAGTTCTGCATTTTCATGATTGAGATGTTTCATTAGGTCACTTTTGTGTTGGGGGTTGTCTACCCCCTCTTAGGCCTTATTTGGCCTCTTTTTGTGCCTTCCTCTTTGGGCTTTGGAACCTAGGCAGCGCGTGGGCTTCCTCTGATTCGAGGACTCGATTTTCGTCGGTTCATCTGAACCAAAGAGTCCAAATCCGCAAATCATTTGAGAAAATGATTTTTGAAAAGTAGTGCCAAACATGGATCGCTTTGCCGGATTCTGAGTCGCCACCTAAATATTTTAAAATGGGAAATTTAGGAAACCACGACTCGGTCAGAAGGCCACGTGTAAAATCATCACCAAAGTGGTCTTGGCTCGGAGCTTGTGTATGATCGGGAAGGTCGACTATGAGCACCCTTTCGCTTGGTCAAGACCGCCTCTACTAACCGTGATATCCGTTTTTGAAAACTTTATGCGTTCTTATTCCGGTTATTAACCTAGAATTATTATGTGATGCACACAACACAAAAGTATAGACTAGATCGCCTAACTTGGAAATAAACATTGCATATCCGTTTTGTCTCGAAAAACGTGTTAGATTTTGCTACTCGCAAGTAGGCTAAAATACGGATTTCAACGAGTTGTTCCAACTCAGGCAATCCAACCTCCACCCACAGGCATTAAAGCAGTCTATAACATATAAGCAACTAGCCGCATGGCAGGCATACTGTCATGTTAACATTCACACGCATGCGACATGCTAAAGCATAAAACTTACATCGTACTCGTGCAAAACAAGAAACTAGTTAGCAAAACATGCATGACCTAGTTTATGTTAAGTGACTAATGCATCGCATACGGAATGTAATCTAGAGTAGGCTCGCTAACCTAATCATGGCACATGAAATGCAACAACTATCACGTATTCAATTTGGAATTGAAAATACAATGCAGTTTGCATGATGTGCCGAGCCCAGTGCATGTAAACAAATGCATAAATGCACGCATGCATTGCATAAGGTATGCTAATTTAGATGTGCCCTAATCTACCATCATAAGCAGGTAAATAAAAGGGAAGAAAGAAGTGGGGGTTGGAAGACATACACCCACTCACCCACACTTATTACAACTTTGCCCTCGCTCGGAGGGACCGAAAGAATATATAAAACTGAATAACTAATTAACTACGCAAGCTAATTAATTATTACAAATCAACTAAATTAATTAAATAGAATAATTAATCTAATTAAGCGATGAACCGCCTCGGGATGAGGGCCAAATCTGACGCGCCGGATCTGGCTCGGAATCGCACTGTCATGCATGATTTGCCTCTGTTTCCTCTGTTCTCCTCCTCAGAAAATTACCAAAGTCTCAAGAGTGCTTCTCAGGGCACTGGGGAGTACCACCGGCTGGATTAGAGCACCACCGGCTGAAGAAGGAGGCCACCGGCACTAGATGAAGCTATCGGGCAATTGTTGCGGTCGGCACTAAATAGTTCCGGCCGGCACTTAGCACCTGCAGAACCTGCAACTCACAGCAGCAGAGGACAACAACATGCATGGCAATGTGATTCAAGGTATTTATGCACTATACACACCCCTTATCATGTTATTGACTCAAAAGGGCATGTGCCTCGATTCGGTCTGTCACCAATCGCATTTCCATGCGTGATGGCCCAAGGAACAAAGTGTGCAACTTTGATTTCAAATGCATGCAACCAAATAAACACACAAAAGTGCCCAACCTCTATCACATTTCACTTCAAGAGGCCAAGCATGCATGCTCATGTGATGCAACTCTAAGCATGTTATCTAACATGCAACATGGATTATGCAAGCAAGCTAAACATGTTAAGTATGAAACCTAAGCAAAGAGGCATACAAGCCAAGCAATGGAGCGCACGAAAGCATGAATTAGGCTACTCCTAATTGGCCTAAAATCAGCGGCCAAAGTGCCTAGAAATGGAGACTAAACACACACACACACACACATGCAAGTGTTATGATCCAAACCCAAGGCATAAACATGGCAACTCCCAAGCACACTTGAAGATACCAAACAAAGACAATGAGCATGCATTGTAAAGCTTTAAAAATCATACAAAGCATGGTGCCAAACCAAGTCGAAGATAGACCAAACAAAGCATGCAAATGGTCCAAGCATTAAGGCAAGCCAATGAGGCTTTGAACCACACCTAGCACAACCACTCATGGCAATACTTAAGCAACTAAATCAGAGTTTTAACACGTAAAACTAAGCCCAAAAGACCACCTAGATGACATCTAAATGACTCAAATACAAAGGCATGCAAAGTGGCCAAAACATGGGAGCATACAAGACATGCTTTTGAGGCATTAAAGAGACAACAAAGGCAAGCATACAAGCATACCAAAAGGTCTGAAATAACATGCTAAATGGTTCCAAACCATTGAAAAGATGGAATCAATGCATACTACACATGCACCTACTTGAAGCATACAAGCTACAATGCAAAGGGGGCATATTAGGCAAGCTAAGATTGATCCAAATGACTATGGACAGAGCTAAAACATGGCAAAATAAGCATACAAGCTTCATGGATCTAGGCCTAAAACATGCTAAAAAGAAGGCATACAAACCTAGACATGTTAAGGGACCAAAGAGGCATTACAAAGCAACCATGCAAAACATGCAAGGAGTACTAAAACCAACTTAGAAACATGTTGTATCATGGCAATATAAGCATGAAAAACAAACCAAACCTGCTCAACACACAACCAAACATGGTGCCCCTTTGGAGGTCAAAACTTGCCCTTTTCAAGGACATCAAGGAGAGGGGGTGGCCCTCTCCTCTTGGAGACTTCAAGGCACCATCTCCACCACTGAAATCCCTCAAGATTTCAGTGGTGGAAAACAACACCAAAGTCTCGGAGCTCTCACAAAATGGCCTAAAATGGGCCCTTTTCAAGGCCTAAAGGGGGTCAAACTTCCCCAAAGTGCAAAACACTCTTGATAAACAATAAAGAGGCTTAAAAAACAGAAATTTTATGTGTTAATCACTAAGCACAAAAACAACTCTAAGCTAGGCAAAAATGGAATGCAAAAATGGGGTAAATAAAGCAAGTTTCTTACCCTTGATGATCTTCTTCACAAATGTTGAAGTTGTTGGTTCCTTGAGCTCCAAACCAGTCAAGAACGCTAAGAACAAGCCCTTAGCACCTCAGCTCCAAGAGGACGGTGAAACACTAGGTGTTTAGGTGCAATAGTGTGAACTAAAACACCTAGAACACAAAGGAAAAGAGAGAGATAGGATGTGTATCTATCCTAACCCTAAAACCAGAGCTTCTCCCTCTCCTAAAATGTCTAACTCTCTCAAAAATTCTCACCCCTTGAGCCAAGAGAAGAGCCTTCTCTTGTATAGGCACAAAACTTACAAGTTAAGGCCTCCAAAAGGCTCATCCCTCCATACACGTGTATGGAGGGGAAACAAGCACCGTAACGCTCAAAAATATCTCCAAAGACAATTGTAAAGTGGTCGTGAGGCAAAATGGTAATTTTGCCAAAAGAGTGCCGATCGGCACAAAGAGTGCAGTCGGCACAATAAAGTGCCGATGGCAACACCAGACGGTGGCCTCTAGCCACGGGTGGTGTGTGGGGATACTGAGAGGCATTTCACCCCTCAAGGCAAAACACAAGTGTTTGGTGCAAAACCGGACACAAAAGCAGTCAAGTTCGGAGGTCACGAGGCAAGGCGTGGCGAGAACTCAGGAACTCCAAACAAACACAAACATGGATAATCACCGAGTGTTCAAGCGGTGGCGTCCAAGTCTTGAGGACGGTCAAAAATGGGGTGTCTCTGATTGCCCTCTTTGTGAGAACTCAAAAGTCATAACGATGGCGTGAGTGAATGTCAAAGCCGAGACGACCCATTTTGACAAGGCGAAGACTTGGACAAACATGCAATACAAAAACAAGGTATCTACCAAGGCGGGGCAAAATGCAAGGCGATGCAAGAAGCCGAGCATAACTTATGATCATGCAAAGAAACGTAATGAAGCACACGCATAGCAGGTTATAAGCTAGCATACGCCAATCTACACTACAATGCAGAAAGGATGTAAGAGAATTATGCAATTCTCAAAGCGTCTCACGCGGAGGGTACAATACCTGCGCGGCTCGTCCGGTTGCACCGACCTCAAATGAATCGTACATACAATATCGTGCCTGCAAAGAAAGTAAACTTAACAGGTACAATATCATTAGCCATATGCATGGCAATGCGAAATGCAAAATGATATGCAATATATACAAAATGATGTATGAATAATGCAAATGAAAATGCAATGCAATTGAAACTATGCAAACTACATGCAAAGCAATTGAATCATGATTCAATCATGAGTGATTCGAAACCACACATATGTCAAGTAGATTGATGGAAGTAACGAGTCCGTCTACCATAGAACGATGTCTGAACTATGAGTGATGTAGACGAACACAAGAACAAGTATTGGGTGGAATGACATAAGTGGGAAGCGACCATGGGGAGAAGAAAGAATAATGATCCTAATGGGATGCAACAATTACACTACAATGTGATATGCAATCATGGCACGTGGCCAAACCGTATCTCGCTTAGGAAAGGCATACACATACAAGCCATGTCTAACACAGAAAAGGTGCCGCAACCTCAAACCAACATACCAGCGTGGAGTAGGCGCGATACACATGCAGGACTGTGTTTCAACGTGAAAAGTATAGGCACATACCAGACCAAGCTCAACAAGGAAAGGCGCAAGCCATAGATGGAAGGTGATGCAATGAAATGCATGCAATGGAATGGATACAATGGATATGGCACGCAGGCCAAACCAAATCTTGCCTAGGAAAGGCATGTACACATACAAACCATGTCTAACACAGAAAAGGTGCCGCAACCTCAAACCAACATACCAGCGTGGAGTAGGCGCGATACACATGCAGAACTGTGCTTCGACGTGAAAAGTATAGGCACATACCAGACCAAGCTCAACAAGGAAAGGCGCAAGCTATAGACGGAAGATGATGCAATGGATGCATGCAACTACAATGCAATAGAAATGGATATTTACAGAAAATGCATGACATATGCACTATACTACAATGAAATGTATGACGTATGCATTTTTTTTTTGAAAATGTTGAAATGGATGACATATGCAATATTTACAAATGATGCATAACAAATGCAATATGATGCAATGACTACGATTGCAGCTTTCCCTATCTCCCAACGGGGCGGTATACTAGGTTGGTTCGGTATCCAGAATTGAGGCACAGACGTATGGGGCTTCCATACAGATTTCAAGCCGAAGGTACACCCCCTGGGTATTTAAACCAGACTTTAGTCTCGGAAATCTCAAACCTTTGCGTTCTAGGCATAAGCCGTTCAAACTCTAGTTTTCACCGTCCCCAATGGTCTCCTAGGGACTCATCAAACAGACGGTGGCTTTGCAGGACCACCGAGAAAGTCGTTCGAACACGACAAACACGAAGAATTGCACCTTGAGGATTTAAGGTCTCCTAGGCAGGATGCAAATGTGGTGAAGGTTTCGCACCCTCCAGGATTTAAGGTCTCCTAGACCGTGCGTGTTTAAGGTCTCGCCGGACAGGAGGCAATCGATGAGGTCTTGTGAAACAACGCGATGGAATGCATGCCAAATGCAACGAGGTGCACCTTAATGCAGAAGGTCTTGCACCTCAGGATTTAAGGTCTCCTAGGCGTGCGTGTTTAAGGTCTCGCCAGGACCAGGAACAGCGATTACAAAACACTTTAAGTGAATGCGATGCAAATTGGGCAAATGAGGCGTCGTGCAATAAGGTCTGGCGTGCCTCAAAAGATGGAAAATGAAGTGCAATGAGGTACGCGTGCCTCAAAGGATGGAAAATGAAGTGCAATGAGGTACGCGTGCCTCAAAGGATGGAAAATGAAGTGCAATGAGGTACGCGTGCCTCAAATGATGGAAAATGAAGTGCAATGAGGGTGCATAAGCGGTAGCGTCATAAAATAGCGCGATGCGTTTAGACAACGCGAGTGCACAAAATAGTGCGATACGAATGCATGCCAAATGCAATGAGGGGCAACTTAACACACCTTAACGCACCGAAGGTTTCACACCTCCCAAGGATTTAAGGTCTCCTAGACCACACGTGTTTAAGGTCTCGTCAGACCATAGGGGGCGTGGTTTCAAAATGCGCGGCAATGTGCGGCTGCTGAGATGATGATACATGGCAATGCATGCGCCAAAGGTTTTGCACCTTCGAAGGATTTAAGGTCTCCTAGACCGTGCGTGTTTAAGGTCTCGCCAGACCGGGAGCATATGGTGAAGGTTTCGCACCCTCCAAGGATTTAAGGTCTCCTAGACCGTGCGTGTTTAAGGTCTCGCCAGACCGTACGTATTTAAGGTCTCGCCAGACCGGGATGCAAATGGTGAGGTAACGCACATGGGATGCATATGCCAATACAAATGAGAAATGGAGTGCAAAACGAGGCACACGTACCTCGAGATGCAATGGAATGCAAAATGAGGCACGCATACCTCATTTGAATGGAAAATGAAAATGCAAAACGAGGCACACGTACCTCGAGATGAAATGAAATGCAAAATGAGGCACACATACCTCATTTGATGGAAAATGGAATGCAAAACGAGGCAGACGTACCTCGAGATGCAATGAAATGTAAAATGAGGCACACATACCTCATTTGATGGAAAATGGAATGCAAAATGAGGCACACGTACCTCGAGATGCAATGATATGCAAAATGAGACACGTGAGGTAGTACACCTTACGTGAATCAAAATGAAATGCAAAATGAAACACGTGAGGTAGTACACCTTACGTGAATCCAAAATGAAATGCAAGAATGAAGCACGTGAGGTAGTACACCTTACGCGAATCATAATGAAATGCAAAAATGAAGCACGTGAGGTAGTACACCTTACATGAATCAAAATGAAATGCAAGATGAGAGAGTATGACACGCATGCCACACGACAATGCAAGACGGTGCAAGTCGCAAGAAATGTGCAAGATGGCGCGATACTATGCGCCGAACAATGTGATGGATGCATGCAACGCACATGGGGCAACTTTTGAATTTCTGTAAACGACAAAAGGATACAAAAAGGATACAGTCTTTGCTCGAATTTGAGTGTTACGCACAGTAGACACGGTCCGAAGTCGAAACGGAGGCCGGTTGAGCATCGGGGGTGCATTTTCTTGCACTTTCTTGAGCTATGAAGACCCAAAACTCCTCATTTTGCCTAAAAAGGGCCTTGGGAACACCACCGGCTGGGTGGGGAGGTCACCGGCTGCCACTGGCTGCCTAAACTTCTTCACCGGCACAATAATGTGCCGACCGGCACAAAATAGTGCCGACCGGCCAAAAAGTCTGATCGAGGCGGTTTGACAATTTGCCTCGGGTCTTTTAAAATAGGGTTTTAAACCCTATTTCCTCACTTCCCCACCGCCGAAATCTTTCACTCTCTCTCTCTAGAGTCTCTTTTCCTCCTCTTTCGCTCATTTCTTTGAGTTTTCGCGCCATTTTCGTCGTCCGATTCGCGAATACCTTCGCGTTTCGGATATTTTGAACCGATTGAAATCTCATTTCGGTGCTCTTTTGCTATTTTCGCCTTTTCGGGACTTGTTCCCCTCGATTTTCTCCACATTTCCGTGTATTTTCATCTCCCGGCCTTTCCGGCCATTTCCGGCCCTCTCAGGGTTGACCTTCTCGGTTGACTTTTCGTATTCCGACCCGGTTTTCATCTTCCGGTCATTTTTTCACTACCACTACTATGGCTGACGACGTTCCACATGTCGGGACTCCTCCGGATCACGAGATGGATCCCGGGGTTGAGCTCCTCCCGCTGAGCGAGCGACCATTCGACCCGGCGACCTACCGCCCGGCGATCCACGTGCTACCACCCGATGGACTTCGCCATTTCCGCGGCTTTAACCGAACATTGGACCCGGAGCTTCTTCTACGCGAGCCGACCTCGCGCCTATCCTTCGGCGCTTCCGAGGTAACCCTTTTCTTTGTTTTACTTTCTGCAATGTAGAATTGTAAACTGTCAACTGCCATAGCTGATTACAACATTTAATTGCTTAGCTCTAATACCTTTGTCTTGTAATTGATTGTAGACAACTTCTGGCGATGTCTGCTTAGGACCGACACACGTGCACACCTTTGCACTAGCTTTGAATCACCCAAACACACGGCGCACCGTATTTCACTGCAAACTCACCGATACCCGGTATTTATTTGAATCTGAAAACCTGCACACATGCTAGATTTATACTGAATTGAACCACTCAGACACGCTGACGCATCATACGTTGTAGTTCACCGTAGGCACACCGACACCTGATATCTATTTGAATCTGAAAAATGTACACACATGTACCATATCTGTATGCTGACCCTCACAAACATACTGACACATCACAGGCCGTAGTCCACCGCAGTACACTGAAACCTGACATTTGCTTGCACCTGAAAAACGTACACACGTGCACCATGTTTACACTGCACCACCCAAAAACACACTGACGCATCACATGTTGTAGTTTACTATAAGCACACCGGCACCTGGTATCTGTTAGAATCTGAAAAACGTGCACGCATGCTAGATTTGTATCGACTTTAACATGTTTCCTCAGGACTGTGCATTTCATATTGCTTTGCAACCATTTGTTTGTAAACAGGGAGATTCCCATACCATCCGCGGGTATGGGAACGTTTCGGCTCGAGATTGGTACTCGGAGCTTCCCGAGGCGGTCCGACACATCGTAGATGAGGCGGGCTTCGGTTCCTTCTGCAGGGGTCTGACTCGGCTCACTGCTTGCAGGCCTCTTTTAGCTGCCTTGGTGGAGAGGTGGTGGGACACCACCGATTCATTCCATCTATCGGCAGCGGAAGACATGACGATGACTCCCTACGACTTCTCGGTGCTCACCGGCATCGGGGTAGGAGGTGATCCGATCCCCTTCGACATGGACATGGATGAGTGGACTGCCGCTCAGATCCATTTACTTGGCGCGGTTCCGCCTCTTGCACGTCCAGGCTTTGTCCGCTATTCCTGGTTCGAGGTGCAGTTTCGGGTGCGGCCTCTCCTTGTCGACGCAGCTCCGATGACCGAGGTGGCCGTAGAGCAGTACGCGCGCGGCTTTTTGATGTTCTTGTTGGGGACCACCCTATTCGCCGGCCGGGCGAACAGTGCCCTCTCTGCTTACTGTTGTGGTGGACGTCCGGGACATCTTGCGCTATATGGCGGGGTGGCGGCTCGCCACTCTCTCTGACTACATGAGCTCGGTTTCATGGCGTTGCCGAGTTGCTGGGGTTCTTGGCGAGCTTAGGAGGTACGTCTTCTTCTCTACTTTACATTTCTGTTCTGTACTTTTCGTACTCTGCACACAGCACACACTGTAGTTTGCTTTACACTTACGTATCTTTGTGCATACGGCACACACATACTACGCTTTACCTTGTTGTACCTTTGTTCTGCTGTACACTTTGCTTAATATACTGCACAACACACAGCTCTGTTATTTCTGCTTTATTCTTCATTTTCTTTGTGTCGATGATCATCTTGACATCATTTTTGCGGTTGTGGGTCTATGCCTACTTTCGAGCTAGAGCGATCTGGGAAACGAGACTCATTGGTGCGTTCCCTTCTCACGCCGCTACGATGGGAGGTGCACACGGCGGCCACGAGAGACTTTCAGCTTCTTCCATCGCTACTTTGACACCATCACCTCCGCCGAGGTATGTTTTACTTACAGTTCATTTAAGCTTCACTTTTCCACTGTATATTTGCAATACCAGTAGGTAACAAACTGTATTTCAATTTCAGATCACCTGGCAGCTGTAGACACCCCATTTTTGACCGACCTTAAGACTCAGACGTCACCGATTGAGCGTTCGGTGATGTTACATACCGTGCTTGTTCAGAAGTCTCAGAGTCGCGGCCGCGCGCCCTGCCTCCGGACTTCCGAATTCTCTTTTATGCCTTGTCTCGGTTTGCGAACCAGGCTCGATTTTCTCTGTTTTCTTTCTCGAGGGAAGGGAGTGGTCCCGTAGATTATCTCCCGGTGGCCATGAGCTACTTTTTGTGGCCGTAGGCCATTTTGCCCTTACCGAACTGGTTCCGGTTTTGGGCCGTTAAGTCGTGTGCCCCGGCTGGGGCCCGCCCAACCATCTCCGAGTTCTCC
Source organism: Camellia lanceoleosa (assembly GCA_025200525.1). Taxonomy (NCBI): domain Eukaryota; kingdom Viridiplantae; phylum Streptophyta; class Magnoliopsida; order Ericales; family Theaceae; genus Camellia; species Camellia lanceoleosa. The sequence continues at coordinate 43,884,143 of CM045765.1, forward strand.
GGTTTTGGGCCTGCCCCTCTGTTTTATAGTTTCGAGGAACACTGGGGTCTCTGATGCCCACTTCGTGGCCGTATGCCACTTCGATTGCTGTGGCGGTTTGGAACCAGTGCGCGGTTTGGGCCGAACATTCATTTTGTCGGTTTTCTCGATTTTTGGCGGGAACCTCTGTTTTGTCATTCGAGGACACTGAGTCGCATGAATACCCACTTGTGTCGTATGCCACTTAGGCACCGCGACCCATTTTGAGATCCCGTGCTCGGTTTTGGCCCCGGCGTTCATTTCTCATTAGTTTTTGTTCAAATTTGGCGGTACCTCTGTTTCAACACGGGGAAGATCCTTTGGGGGGTGGGAGGCCAGTAATTATCCCAGATAACCAGTTTCGCTCCTCCGGAGCCCGTTTTTCTCACTTCCGGGCCAATGTTGAACACCCTGGGGGTATTTTCTTCCAACCAAAGCTACATATCTGTGATCAGGGGACATGGGAGGACCCTAAAAATGTATGGTCGGCCAGCAATTCCTATTTTCATTTTTGAGCCTCTTCTTCAAATGCAATGTTGTGAATCCTGCTTCAATGTTGCCAAATTCCGACCTTGGAACCTTGTTCTACACATCTTGGAGGACCCTAAAAGTTGGTGGTTGGCCAGAAAATTTGAGTTTCATTTTTGAGCCTCTTCTTCAAATGCAATGTTGTGAATCCTGCTTCAATGTTGCCAAATTCCGACCTTGGAACCTTGTTCTACACATCTTGGAGGACCCTAAAAGTTGGTGGTCGGCCAGAAAATTTGAGTTTCATTTTTGAGCCTCTTCTTCAAATGCAATGTTGTGAATCCTGCTTCAATGTTGCCAAATTCCGACCTTGGAACCTTGTTCTACACACCTTGGAGGACCCTAAAAGTTGGTGGTCGGCCACTAATTCAAAACTTCATTTTTTTCACCTGGCTGGCCGGCCATGGGGGGTGGCTGGCCGGCCACCTTGCAGAGAACCACCTGGCCGACCGGATTCTTGCTTTCTTTGTCGGTTTGTCCGGATATCTTCCAACATATCCCGGGGCATCCGGGGGATATTTCGGGAGGGAAAGATTGGGTGCTTTCCCTCCCCTTTTACACCCCCATTTCTTGCCTATTTGAAGGGCCCTCCCTCTCCTTCTTCAAGGTTGGAAAAAATTGCCTCAAGAACACTTCTCCAAATTCCTCCATTTTCATAGCTCAAAACCTCAAGAAGCTTCTAAGTCCCTAGGTCCTCTCTTCATCAACACCTAGCCTCACCATCCCTACTACCATTCCAGCAGCTAGGAAGTGAATTTCAGAGGTTGAGAAGCTACAAATCAAAGCCAAGAATCAAAGAAAGACAAGTCTTCAAGGGTAAGTCTTCAAAACCAACTTTTAGGGCTTTTTCTTGATTCATTTCTATACTCCAATTGGTTGAGAATTGGGGCTCCGACCCATACTGCTTTTGTGCTTGTTTTGAGCCCCTCTACAACATTGTAGAAGGGCTCAACCTCATTTGGTCATTGTATATATCACCTCCTTCAAATTTCATCAAGTGTGCCATTTTTGCATGCAATTTTTGACCTATTTGTGTTTGTTTTTGGGACTTCGACCCCTACTGGTTTTGGTCTTATTTTGACCCCCTTTACATATTTCATGAAGAAAGTTTTGTCATTTGGTGTGTGCATTGCATGTCTCATGATATAGCCTATTTGGAAGCCTACTTTGCATGGATTTTATAGCATGTTTGTATTCTGATTTTGAGGATGTCATCTTCTGAAATTGTGCTTATTTTTATCTCACCTTCAATGTTGTAGAAGAAAGTTTGTCCATTTGGGGTTTGCATATATCACTTGTCTCAATACCCCTCTTTTGGCCACTAATTTTGCATGCTATTGTTGATCTATCCCTACTTGCATTTTGGCCAAGTTTGTTACTGAAAAAATGCCATATTTTGGACTGCCTTGCTACTGTTCTTGCTGCCATGATCATATTTTGCATGTATAGCATGGCTATAGGCCATTTCGGGGCTTAATTTCACATTTTCGGGATGAATGCATGCTTGAGTGTTATTTGAATTGTTTGGGCTGTTTTCCCCTTTATTTAGGTGCTGAAATTCCATTGCCATGCTTGCATATCATTTCCCATGCCATTTGTATCATTTTGCATTGCCTCGGTTTGCGTGCCAATGGGCACGCACTTCGAGGCACCCCATTCTTATCATTCGGCGGCCTATGTGGCGTGGCTGAGGCTATCTCATGTTGGCATAAGCCCAATTTGCATTTTCATGCTTCTACATCATTACCGATTTGCGTGTCGCGGACACGCGTTTAGGCGACTTTGTTTTATCGGCGACCTCCTATGTGAGTGGTGAGGCTCTCCCATATTGGTGTAAGCCCATCGTTGCATTCCGTATGCCATCTCGTCTCATTTTATCACCGCCTCGGTTTGTGTGTCATGAGCACGCATTTCGAACGCCGGTTTTATCCGATTTTCCCATTTCATCATCGCCTCGGTTTTGCGGCGCTGTGGGCACGCAGCGTTTGGCACGCCGATTTTATCCGATTTTCATCATTTCATCATCGCCTCGGTTTGCGCGCAAGCCGGCACGCGTTTGGCACTTCGGTTTTATCCGATTTTCATCATTTCATCATCGCCTCGATTTGCGCGCCTGTGGGCACGCGTTTCGAGGCACTTCGGTCTTATCCGATTTTCTTATTTCATCATCGCCTCGGTTTGCGTGTCTGCAAACACGCATTTCGAGGCACTTCGGTCTTATCCGATTTTCTCATTGCACCTCCGTCTCGGTTTGCGTGCCCGTGTGCACGCATTTCGAGGCACTCTGTTTTATCCGGTTTGCATTTCATCATTGTCTCGGTTTGCGTGCCAGTGGGCACGCATTTCGAGGCACCTCATTCTTATCATTTCGGCATCCTATGTGAGTGTGGCTGAGGCCCCCTTCATGTTGGTATAAGCCCATCATTACATTTCGCATGTCATTCCGCATTGCCTCGGTTTGCGTGCCAGTGGGCACGCATTTCGAAGCATCTCATTCTCATAGCATCGTGCATGCTAGGTTGTATGTTAGTTGCATTTCATGCATATCTTGCATTTTGCACGGGAAACGAGGCACGTTTCATACTCCGAGTAACGGAACGAGTCTCAATTCCCAAGTCACCGACACTCCGGATTACCCATGATGGAGTTAGGTTTTGTTGTAGCATTCATATGCATTCATCCCATATTGAGTTGTGCAATTCGATTCCTCGGCCATCATGCATCGATGTGCGTGATTGGTGGCACGAGGATCGAGGCATGCATATATTTGTGAAATACATTGCTATGCCCTTTTCCTGCTCTCTGTTGCAGCAAAATCAACAATCAACTACTTTTCGAGGTGCACGCATTTCAAGAAAATTGCAAGCGAGGCTAATCGGGGCATCGGTGGATTCTGCCAGCGACCAAAGATATACCATTCATCGAGCAAGCGGTCCACGGCTTGCATGCGATTACTTTTACGTAATTAATTTGTTAATTAATTAGAAATCAGATATTTATTCCGGATTGTATATTCTTTTATTGGATTTGTATTATTATTTTATTAGGACCCTCTGTGCGAGGCAAAATTGTAATAAGGGTGTGTGAGTGTGATGTATGTCTTCCAACCCCATTTCTTTCTCCTTTTATTTATCCGCTTTGGATGGTTAGATATAGGGCATATTTCAATTAGCATCTGACATAGATGACAAAGATGTTTGCATCATTCATCTGTTTATACGCTTAGGGCTCGGCGCATCATACAAACTGCATCTGTATTTCAATTCCAAGTTGAGTACTTGATAGCTGTTGCATCTCATATGCCATATTTAGAATAGCCGAGCCTGCTATAATTGCATCTTTGCATGTGTTGCATTAGGCATCTCTGCATTCTTAGGATCATGCATGATTTCTAATCAGTTTTCTGTTTTGGCTTGGAGTACTCGGTGAGTTTTATGCTTTAGCATCCTTGCATGCGTGTGAGTGTTGCCATGATAGCATGCTTGCCATGAGGCTATTTGCTTATCTGATATAACTGCCTTGAATGCCTGTGGGTGGAGGTTGAGTTATCTGAATCGGAGCAATTCATCAATTGTTTGTTAAGCCCACTAGATTGTGGCAAAATCTGCATTTTAAGCCTACCTGCGGGTAGCAAACCATCTTTCACAAACAAACATGAAATGTTTTGTTCCAATTCAGACGGCCCAGTCTATACTTGTTTGCTGCGAGCATCACATAGTAATCTAGGCTAATAACCGGAATAAGAACTCACAAAGTTTTCAAAAACAGATATCATGGTTAGTAGAGGCGGTCTTTGGCCGGCGAGAGGGGTGCTCACGATGTGACCTTCCCTAATCGTACCCAAGTTCCCGAACCAACTTTGGTGATGACGGACACGCGTGGCCTTCGGCACCGAGTCGGGGTTTCCTAAATTTCCCATTTTAAAATATTTAGGTGGCGACTCATTATCGGCAAAGCGATCCATGTTTGGCACTTCTTTCAAAAATCTGTTTTCCTTCAAAAGCGATTTGCGGATTTGGACTCTTTGGTTCAAGATTTAGAACCGCAACAAGAAATCGAGTCGAGCGTAGCGAGGTCCCCATGGCGTTATTCAGCGACCATGGGCTCCTCTGCCCGGATAGTGCGGGATCGGTTCTGGCGATCGAGACCTCGCGTTACGGATTTTACTAAAGGGCCCGATGCATGGGGCTTGGTACCTCTGCATGAACTTCTGTTGGTTTGATTCCTAAGGGATACGTGGCGCTTGCGAGTTCAACCATTTGCGCTTTGTATGTTTGTCCAAGTCTTGGCCTTGTCAAAAATGGGTCGTCTCACGGGCTTTGACATTCACTCCGTCATTGTTATGACTTTCGAGTTACGTCAAAGAGGCAATCAGCTAGACACCCCATTTTTGACCGTCCTCAAGACTTGGGCGTCACCGTTGAACACTCGGTGATTATCCATGTTTGTGTTCGTTTGGAGTTCGGGAGTTCTCGGCTCGCGCCGTGCCTCGGGATCTCCGAACTTCGACCGTTTGTGTTTGGTTTTGCACCAAACACTTGTGTTTTGCCTTTGGAAGGCGGGGGATGCTTTATGAGGCATCCCACACCACCGGCGGGGCTAGAGGCCACCGGGTTGTAGTTGTCACCGGCACTATATTGTGCCGGTCGGCACTTTGTGCCGGTCGGCCTTTATTTTGGGCGAAATGACCATTTTGCCTGGCCGACCACTTGTGCACTTGCGTGTGAGATATTTTCTCACTGTTGTATGCAACTTGTTTCTCCTCCATACACGTGTATGGAGGGATGAGTTGCTTAGTGGCCAAGCTTGTAAGCTTTTGGCCTATAAGAGGGAAGGCTCTTCCTCTTGGCTAAAGGTTAGAAAATCTTGAGAGAGTTGCCATTGTTAGAGAGTTGGAGCTCTGGTTTAGGTTAGAAACATATATATCTATCCTATATCTATCATTCTCTTGTTAAACTAGGTGTTTTGTGCCATACTATTGCACTAAAGCACCTAGTGTCCCACCTTCTTCTTGGGCGGAGGCTCCAGCAGGTTGTTCTTGGAGTTTTTGGTGGTTTTTGAGCTCAAGGAGGCAACAACATCAACTCTTGTGAAGATAGCCAACAAGGGTGAGAAGTTTACACTTTATTCCCCATTTTTGCACCTCATTTTTACCTTGTTTAGAACAGTTTTTGTGCTTAGTGATTAACACATAAAATCTCTGTTTTTAAGTCCTCTTTATTGTTCATTAAGAGTGTTGTGAGGTTTGGGGAAGTTTGACCCCCTTTAGGCCTTGAAACGGCCCCATTTTTGGGCTATTTTGGAGAGATCCGAGATTTTGGTGATAGGATCTCTTCACCACTGAAATCTTGAGGGATTTCAGTGGTGAAGAGCATGCCTTGAAGTCTCAAGAAGGAGAGGGCCCCCCCCCTCTCCTTGATGTCCTTGAAAAGGACAAATTTTGCTCTTTGAGAGAGCTTCATGTTTGGTTGTGTATTGAGCATGTCTTGGTTGTTTACTATGCTTATATTGCCATGGTATAACATGCCTCTAAGTTGGTTTTGGTCTCCTATACATGCCTAGTGTAGTTGCCTTGTAATGCCTCTTTTATGCCCTAACATGACTAGGTTGTTTGCCCTATTTTCTAGCATGTTTTAGGCTTAGATTTGTGAAGCTTGTAAGCTTATTCTGCCATGATTCAGCTCTGTCCATAGCTATTTTGGCCAATCTTGGCATGTATTTGGTAGCCTCTTTGTATTTGGCTTGTTGGCCTCAAAAGCATGAATATGTGGTATGCTATTCTAGCTTTGTTTTTGAAGATTGGAACCATCTAGCATGTCATTTCAGTCCTTCATGCATGCTTGTTTGATTGCCTTAGTGGCCTTGTTAATGCTCTAAGGGTATATCTTGTATGCTCCATGTTTTGGCTTCAATGCATGCCTTTAGCTTAATGACTCTTAGATGCCATCTAAGTAGCTTTTTGGCCTTGCTTGAACATGCTAAGAACCTGTTTTGGTTGTTAAGTGCATGCCATATGTGTTTGTGCCAAGTGTGGTTTAAATGCCCTATTGACTTGCTTTAAGCCTAGGCCATTTGCATGCTTTGTTTGGAATGCTCTATTGCATGATTTGGCATCATGTTTAACATGAATTTCAGAGCTTTAAATGCATGCTATTAGTCCATGTTTGGCCTCTTTAAGTATGCATGAGAATTGCTTTGGTTTGCCTAAGTCTTGAGCCTTGACACTTGCATATGTGTGTGCGCATTTGGTCTCATCTTCTAGGCATTTTGGCCACTGATCTTAGGCCTTTTAGGGTTGCCTAATTCATGTCTAAGTCCATTATTCCATTGGATTGCATGCTTGTATTATGTGCTTGTTTGTATGCTTGCATAAATGCATCATATTGTCCATCTTGCATCCTAGATGACATGCTTAGGATTGCACCACATTAACATGCACACCAAGCCTCTTGAAGTGAGTTTGATAGAGGTTTGGTACCCCTTTTTGTGCCTATGTGTTTTGCATGCATTTGAAAGTGAAGGTGCATTCTTGGTTCTTAGGATCATCACGCATGGAAATCTTGGCGATTGATGGTCAGGAATCGAGGCACATGCCCTCTTGAGTCCATAGCATGATGAGGATGTGCTTGGTGCATATATGCTTTGAGTTGCATTGCCTTGCCTTTGGTTTCCTCTGCTTCTTTGTCGATTCACGAGTTCTGCGAGGATAAAGACGTCGGCACTCTTTATTGCACGGTGCCTCTTGGCGACCGATAATGAAATCGAGCGGTTGCTTCCTCCTCTCGGCCGGTGGCTCCTGCCTCGGCCGGTGATGTTCCCCGATGCTCTGAGAGGCACCCTGAAGTTTAGAATTTTCAGAAGAAGCGGAGAGAAGCAGAGGCCACACTTGGCGGGATGTAGTTCAAAGCGAGCCCGGCACGCCGATCGGCCCTCCTTCAAGGCATTTATCGCTCAAATAGATTAATTAGTTTATTTAATTAATTTAGTTGATTTGTAATATTTAATTAGCTAGAATAGTTAATTATTTATTAAACTGTATTATTATTTGGTCCCTCGGCGAGGCGAATTTGTAATAAGTGTGGGTGAGTGTGATGCATGTCTTCCAACCCCGCTTCTTTCTAACCCTTTTATTTACCGCTTTTCGTGGTAGATTAGGGCATTTTAAATTAGCATACCTTATGCAATGCATGCGTGCATCCATGCATTTGTTTACATGCAGGGCTCGGTACATCATACAAAGCGCATTGCAATTTTCAAATTCCAAAATTGAATACGTGCTATGTGATAGCATTTCATATGCCATGCTTAGGATAGCGAGCTGTCTAACTGCATTTTTGCGTGTTGCATTAGTCATTCAACATGAACTAGGTCATGCATTGTTTTGCTAACTAGTTCTTGTTTTTGGCATGGAGTCTGGTGAGCTTTTATGCTTTAGCATACCGCATGCGTGTGAGTGTTGCCATGATGATGGGATTGCCATGCGGCTAAATGCTTACATGATAAACTGTATGAATGCCTGTGGGTGGAGGTTGGATTGCTTAAGTTGGGAGTACTCCTTGAAATCCGTATTTTAGCCTACTTACGAGTAGCAAAATCTAACACGTTTTTCGAGACAAAACGGATATGCAATGTTTATTTCCAAATTAGGCAATCTAGTCTATACTTGTTTGCTGCGCGCATAACATAGTAATTCTAGGCTAATAACTGGAATAAGAACATGTAATGTTTTCAAAAAGGGATATCACGATTAGTAGAGGCCGGTCTTCGGACCGGGCGAAAAGTGCTCATAGTGACCTTCCCGATCGTACCCAAGCTCGAGCCAAGACACTTTGGTGATAGCGGACATGTGGCCTTGGCACCGAGTCGGTTTCTAAATTTCCAGAAAAATAAAATATTTAGGTGGCGACTCTGTAATCTGGCAAAGCAGTCCATGTTTGGCACTACTTTCTCAAAAATCTGTTTTCTCAAACGATTTGCCAGAGGTGGACTCTTTGGTTCAGATTTAGAACATGACACAAATCGAGTCACTTGTAGAGAGAGGCCGGCGCGTCTGATTCTGGCGACTACCGGGATTTTAGAGAGCTTGACTCGAACTTCGTGATATCTGTTTGACTACACTTATGTGTTTTTTTTCATTGCTTTTGCTTTTGTGCGCCTACGACACCGTGTTGGCCATCTGCTATTCTGGCGGTTTCTTGGGAGGCTTGTCTTGTCAAGGCATGTCCATAAGGTGACGGTTGCGGGCTCTGCCGATAGAGGAACACAAACCCGGTTTTACCGGGGCACCCTTTTGGACCATTCGACCTAGTTGCATAGTCGGAATCCGTAGTGACCATTCCAAACTAGGACAGGTTGCTTACCCGATTTAGGTTGTTTGAAACCGCTGCGTGCATAGTGAAACCCTAGCTCCTGACAAAATAGGACAGGGAAACCCTACCCCAACTTAGGGGTGTTTTGGTTCTCATTTACTTGCTATGTGCTTTAGAGTGTATCTCTACAGGAATGCATATACCAGTTTGCAAATTCGAATATCCGACCTGAGGGCACTAGTATCAGTGATTGTTGGGAATCAGTTATACCCGTGGGTATCGATTCGATTCGAAAGTGAATCTGAAACGATGATCGGCGATATAGTCGTTGTTCGGATGCACCGTGTTTGATCTGTCTGAAATTTGAAATACCGTCATTTTCCGTTTGATTCGAGAGATTGATGAGTTGATCGGAAGCGATTAGTGTCTTCTCCTTCTTTGGCGGGGTGAACATGACGCAGAACTCTGAAGAGATTGTGGTCATGACGGCCGCATTGAGTCAGGGAGGGATCACCCTACAAGATGAGACTCTTTGTTGATATGCCGCCCGCCTAGGTCGCGCCGCACACCGGTCTGGGCCCCCTGCCTATATCAGGCTCGTGAGCCTACTACATTTGAACTAATGGGGATGATCGGTGACCTCCAAAGGTCTATGGCAGACCTTGCTTACGGGATGTCAGCTCCACCACCAGTCGCACGTATCTTGGGAGCTTTGCACCTCGAGGCCCCGTGTTGGGCGGTGTGATTGAATAGAGACAACGAGAGAGGGCCCCCAATTATGGCAACGACGTACCAGTACAAACCAAAACCACTCATCAGGCGGAGGCCAGAGGAAGAAACAAGATGAAGGCCGAGGCCGACCCTATTGAACAACTGCTGTGGGCAGTAGAGGCTTTGAAAGCCGGGGGAATGAATAAGCAGCAGATATCCGTAGTTATGTCAAAAAGCGTGGAGGATGCTTTCCCACCCGCCCGAGGCGATTCGATCAATCGAGAACCGGGATAGGCCCGTCATGCCAAGAAGGTTCTTCCCACTCGACCGCATCCGGAAAGGATTAAAGCAAAAGTGCACCTGGTGACCGTTCGCTAGTGCATCTAGCAAGAGTCCTCGAGTTCAAAGTACTTGCCCAAGGGCGCGGGGCCTTCCATCCTCTTTACATGCCTTTGTCTAGGCACTTGATTTTGGCCAAGGGCATCTCGCGCCCTCGATCTCGGCCACTCCCAAACCCCTTCCATGAGCCATGATGCCACTCGATCTTGTCGTACCATCAGCGATCTGGCCATGCCACCGACAATTGCTTCCGCCTCCGTCATGAGTCAGGATTTGATTGATAACAAGGTCATCCTCCGCCTACCTCGGCCAAGTCGGTCCTCTGAGTTCTTGGATTGTGAGGACACAGATCACAGGACAATCTGCAGTATGTAATTGAGATTCAAGCACTGCGGGCAATATCTGGTACTTTTTTTTGGATATGGCGTTTGGCGCATTTTTGAGCACTGCCGATGCTAATTTTGTAAATCGACTCGGGTGTCGAGTCGGTCTTTTGTATTTTGTCTTGAGTCTCTCATTGTTTTGAGTCGATCCTTTTGTAAGGTCTGCATCTAATTGTAATGAGAGTCCCTCTTTTGTATAGAATACTAGGTGACTTGGGGTTGTTGCCTCAAGCACCGTTTTGTTTTATAAATTGCTTCTTTTTGTTTTCTTGGGTCCCCCTCATTTGTGGAGCAGTTCACACTGGAAACTTGAATGAAACGGCTTGACTCCGTGCTTCCATGTTTGTTGATTGTATTGGGCTAGTTGTGCGGAAAATTGAATGGGGTGACAACACATTCCTTTGCTCTCTTGTGCCCTAAAAATTATTGCTTTGACTTAAGTTTTCAAAACTTTTTGAACTCTTGTGGTGAAAACAAAGAGGAAGGAATTCCTCGGGTTTTCGCAAAATTTTGAATCAATTTGAGAGAAAAGAGGCGTGCTAAGCCCTTAATGAATGAAATCATGCTTGTCGGCATAGTCTTGAGAAGGACCCTAGTTTCGATCCAGTTGGTCCTACTGCTGTCTTGGTAGCGGCGATTTGTCGCTTTCTTAAAAACTTTCAAAAATGTTTTGTGCGGTCTTGCGAAGACATGTGTGGAATCACTCTTGAGATTGTGCAGCCTAGGATCGCTCTCAGCCTCGAGGCTCGACCCCTCATTTTCAAACCTTGAACCAGTATCCAGAATGTTCAAAAGACAGTTACCAATGCGACGCCTGTGTGGCCCAGTTCAAAGCAGCCCTCGAACATGAGGCACCAAAGTCAGAACAGGAAGGTCAGACCTCGTCAGAAGAAGCTTGCAAAGCTAGAACAGGAATACCCCTCAAACTAAGGGCAAAGGTGTCAGATGTGCCCGAAGAACCGAAGATGAGTCCTCTTGCAAATCAACAGCCACTCTCCTGGATACGGAAGGCTTCAATCTCAAAACCATTTGACATGGACTTGATAACACTTCTACCCTTTGAGAGGCTCGCTGGGCCGAAAACCCGAAAGGGCGACCCAGGCAAAAGTTAGAGCAAGAAAAAGAAAGAAGAGAAAAGAAAAAGAAAAAAGATACAATACAAAATACAAAAAAGAAGAAGAAAAAGAAAAAATGAAAAGAAAGAGAAAAAGAAAAAGAAAGAAAAATGAAAAAGAATGGAAAAAGAAAAACAAACAAAGCTCGCAAGGTCGAAAACCTGCAACAGGCGCCTTGGCAAAAATTAGAGCCTGAAAATAGTGAAGGTTAAAATACCCGAGTGTACCTTAACCCGAACTACGTAAGGCTTGATTCCCATGTTTGGGATACGTAGGCAACTTCATCCTGAAGTCCAGCCCCCAACGCTTTCATAGCGTCTCAGTCCATGTCATGGTTTTGGTCACTTGCCTCCTCCTAATCCGGCGCCTCGGTCACAATGGCTGGAATTGCGTGATCAATTTTCTCTTGAAGCCCAACCGCCAACACCTTTCAAGTGACTGTGTCCATATATTGATTCAAGCCATCTTCGACTTCTCCGCGTCCGAGGGTCCGGTCGTCATCAATAAGGAGTGGCCTGACATGCCGCGGCATCAGCCAAACAAGGAGCAACGTTCCGTTGCCACCCATTGCCATCCATGTCCAAAAGTTGCCCTAAGTTACCATTCAAACTAGGGGCACCTTTCCGTTGCCATATTCCCCTTCAAGCAAGGGCAATTTTCCATTGCCTCCGATCCGAGGTTGCATGTCTCGAGGGTAAGTTCCATGCTTGTTGAGCATCGTTTATTTGCAAAAATAGTTTTTGAAAAATTTTTATTTGAGGTTGACTTATTTTCTCAAAAACTTTTCCATCTTTAAAATTGGACCATGTTTGGACCCCAAAAGGAGAATTTTCAGTGCTCACAGCCTGATTCGCATGATTTTCAAATCAAAAATTGAATAAGTGTGTTAATCCGACTCTCATTTTGATCAAAACTGTTTTAAGGAGAAAATAAAAAATGGTCAAAATAACGAACTAGGGGCACAGTTGAGCCAGGTGTCCTGTCTTCCCCCACCGTCAGCATGCACTTGCCAGAAAGGCACCCCCATCTACCAGAAGAAATAGCCGCGAGCTAGTCGTGTCGGGCATGAACCCGCAACTTCCTATTCATCTGTCATTCACCTCGGGGAGGGATGCAAAATGAGAGAATAAAGAATAGAGAGGAGTAAGTTGAGAGAAAAGTGAGAGAAGGGTTTTTGTGAGAAAAAAAAACCGAGCCTGAGGGTCGAGTGATGTGAGAGTCGCACAAATCAGAAGGGGTGGGAAACCTACCCGGAGGAATTGGCTCCTCAAGTCTGAGGTCTTTTATTTTAAAACATGCCCGTGTGTCGTGTCTTTTGACTTGTCAGTCTCATTGTTGGCTTTGGGTCTTTTCCAAGTATGTCTTGTCATATTAGGTCGTGCGCCTTTTGTTTCTCCGTTTGAGTCTGTCTCGTCGTGTCCTGTGGTAGGCTCGATACCCCGGTTGAAAACCCATCCTCTTCCAAAAGGCAATTGCTCGTGCTCAGAATGCTGTGCCGTTCTCTACATCCGTGCAAAGCAAGAAAAGGAAATGGAAGATTTGAGGCATCCGAGGGTGTTTCAACTGCAACCGTATCAATTTTGTGATCCGTCTTGTCAGATTGGGTTATTCATTTAAGGTTTGCTGTGGGCAGAATGAACCGAGTATTGTATCGCAGGCCGTATGTAGCCCCAATCCTCAGCAGAGTATGGGTTATATGTTCGGATTGAGCAATGGTTTGTATTGAGCTGTTTTGCTGCTTAGTTGGTTGGTTATTTGATTATCACAGTGCAAGTGTTCAATTGTCAGATACAAATCAAATATCATTTACATTTGAGGTGTAGTATGATGCAATGCGATGCGAAGTATGAAATGTGCAGGTATACGCAGACATACAGATATAACACTCTTTTAGACAAAAAGTTTGTTTTATATATAACCTTTTCCAGTACATAGTTTTGGAAAGCAAAAACACACTCTTGGCGATACATAATACTCTATCTACCAAAAAGAAAAGTACAAGAAAAGAAATAAGGAAAAAAGCAAAAATCATCATCATCAGCAGTAGGCCTCATGCCTAAGGGTCAGTCCTCGCCCTCTTCCTGGGCAGAAGCACAAAAGCATCGTCGGGAATCCTTTGTCGAACCCGAGCTGAGCTATCGGTCTCCTCCATAGCGGCTCCGTCCCCTCCGACTCACCATCACTGGGCTGGAGCTCGTGGCTGCTCCCACGTGACCGCGTCCCCTGCAGTGCGAGGAATATCCCGCCATCCGAGTAGAGGCAGGAGGCGTTTGAGCGATATCACCCTTGGAGGATCGGGAAAGGAGGCTGAAAATACAAAGAACAAACACATCACAAAACTGTGAGCAGTTTATCAGTATAGAATGCAGTGTATGAGTATAGTGTATGAATGGTGGCGGTTATCGATATAGAATCACGATGTATGAAAGTACAGTGTGTGAAAGCGTGAGCGGTTTATCAATGTAGAATCACGGTGTATGAGTACAATGTATGAAAACCGTGGCGGTTTATCGCGGTGTAGCAGTTGTGCGAGCAGCAGTATGATTTGAGGCGTGGTCGATGAGAGCATACCGGCAAGCCGTGAAGCGGCGAGCATCAAGAGTCCGCGGCATCCCCATCGGGAGGCATTGACTCCACCGGACGGTATACTCGGAAGAAGCCTGCAAAAGTATTAAATACATCAGTATTCTGTGGGATATCTGAATGAACGGAATTGACAATGCAAGACGCAGAAATAAAGTAATACATACCGGAGGCAAGTCGGGAATGCCGGCTAACTCATGACCAGCCGGAGGAGGAGCAAAAGGGATCTGGTAGGTCTCCCCACTCTGCCCCCTGTATGTCAACATAGTAGGCAAAGCGGGCCAGCCCGTCCCTCGTCCCCTCTGCACCCCCCTCCTGCCGCGAGCTCGAGCCCTCTGTGATGGCCCCGCTCCTGCTCCTGTCTCTGTCCGGGCCGCTGGCGCCGCAGGTCTCTCTGGATCAGCTCGGGAGCCCCGGCTCAGAGGCCGCATCAAGAAGGTCCGGACGTACTCAGAATAGTCGCCCTCGCCCCTGTAGGCATCTACATCTACGGCCCAGCCAAGGGTGTAGTCCTCCATCTTGCAAAACCTCTCGGTGTCCCTCATGTGCTTTCGGGAGGTGGATCGGAACTTCTCTGCTCCGGCAATCCAGTCTGACGCATAAGCGCTCACCAGTACCGAGCCCGACAGGCCGGGCCCTCGAGAGAATTCGATGGCTTGAGGTCTCGGTGGCGCCGGCATATCTATCTCGTATCACCTGGGAGTGGAGCCCACGGTACGGTGACTGAAATGAAATCTGATTGATTATCTCGTCTGAAATGTCGCATGAAAGCGAAGCTTCAAGCGGTAAGTAAAACATACCTCGATGGGGGTGATGGTGTCAAAGAAATGGCGGAAGAAGCTAAAAGTGTCCGGGGCCTCCGGACACATCGCCCATCATCTTGGCGAAGAAGGGGCGACAGAGGGTCTCCGTCTCGTCTTAGCTCGGTCGGAAGTAGGCATACACCTGGTACCAAAGCGACGGCGATGCGATTATCGAGAATAAGCGATCTGAGAATAAAGCGGGAATAAGGTGTGTGTTATACGGTGTATTGGCGGGGTGTGCAGTGTGAGCGATTATGCGGTCGATTATCGCCAGTATGTGTGTGCGTGTATACGATTATCTGATAAGTGTAAGCGGAACAACGGTGTGTGCGATTAATGCAATCTGAAAATGCACAGCAGAGAAGAAGACATACCTCGGGCTCGCCCGATAGCCTCCTAGCTGTACCGGCGCCACGAGAAGAGCTCATGTAGCCGTAAAGGGTGGCGAGCCGCACCACGATCATCTTGCACAATCCGTCGGGCGTCCACCGGTCTTGAGGAGAGCGAAGGCAGTGTGTTCGCCGGTCGGCGAATAGGGTGGTCCCTAGCAAAAACATGAGGAAGCGCGTGCATACCTCTCGGCTGACCTCTGGGTCGCCGACGCGTCCACGGCATAATGCACTTTTCAGCGTACCTCAAACCGGGAATAGCGGACAAACCACGGGCGAACAAGCGGTGGCGCCTCGCCCGAGCAAATAAACTGGCGGCGATCCACTCGTCCATATGCGTGTCAAAGGGATCGGATCACCCCAACCGATGCGGTGAGCATCGAAAAGTCGAAAGGGTCATCGTCATGTCCCCGGCCGCCGACAGATGAAAAGAATCGGTGGTGTCCACCACCTCTGCCAGGCGGCAAGAAGAGGTGCGCAAGTGGAGTGCGGAAAGTCCCCTGCAGAAGGTACCGAAGCCGGCCCGATCCACAATGCGGCTAACGGCGTCGGGCAGCTCGGCGTACCAGGCGCGAGCGGTAATGTTCCCATACCCGCGGAGAGTATGGGAGTCCCCCTGTAGTCAAGAAATTGCAAAGCCATATGAAAATATGCAGTTGGTATAAATCTAGCATGCGTGCGAGTTTTCAGAATCAAATAAGCGCCGGGTGTCGGCGAATCGGCAATGCAATGTGCGCCATGTGTTTTGCGTGATTCAGACTAGTGCAGTGTGTGTGCATGTGCGTCGATCCTAAACAGGTGTTAGTTATGAGTTTGTCTACAATCGACTACAAGCATAGTACGTCAGGACTAAACAAGCAATGGGTTTAGTTAGCTACGGCAATTGATAAAAAATCCTACATTGCAGAAAATAAGAGACGAGAATGTTACCTCGGTGGCGCCAGCAGACAAGTGGGAGGCCGGCTCGCGCAGCAAAAGCTCCGGGTCCAAAACTCTGCCAGCCGAAGTGGCGGAGTCCATCGGGTGGTAGCATGTGAATGCTGGGCGATAGGTCGCCCGGATCGAATGGGCGCTCGCTCAGCGGAGAAGCTTCGACCGGGGTCCATCTCATGGTCGGGGAGTCGGCGTGTGGAATATCGTGCGCCATGGGTAATGATGGTGAGAAAATGGTGGAAAATGAAAACCGGGTCGAATCTGAAAAGTCGACCGAGAAAGTCAACCAGAGGGTCGGAAATGGCGGAAGGGTCGGAATGTGAAAGCGCGAGAATGAAGAAAATCGAGGAACAAGTCGAAAAGCGAAAATAAGCGAAAGGACACGAAATGGAGAAATATTCGGTTCAAAGTGTTGAAGCGAAGGTGTTCGCGAATCGGACGAAAAATGACGTGAAAAGCGAAATCGAGGGTCGAAAACACTTTGGAGAGAGAGCAAAGATTTTCGGCTTGAAGTGAAGAAAATAGGGTTTGGGAACCCTATTTTATAAGACGAGCAAATTGTCAAAGCGCCCGATTAGCTATTTTGGCGGTCGGCCTTTGTTTTGTGCGGTCGGCACTATTTTGTGCCGACAGATGAGTTCATGCGACGGTGGCGGCCGGTGACCACCCACCCGGGTGGTGTTCCCAAGGCCCTTTTAGGCAAATTGATGAGTTTTGGGTCTTCATAGCTCAAGAAAGTACAAGAAAATGCATCCGATGCTCAACCGACCTCCGTTTGACTTGGACCGTCTCTCTTGTGCGTGATGCTCAAATTCAGCGAAGATTGTATCCTTTTGTATCCTTTTGTCATTTCTGATTCAAAAGTTGCCCCATGTGCATTGTCTAACGCATCGCGCTATTTTGTGATGCACTATCTTGTGCATTACTTTTCGCGCTATTCTGCGCATCGCGCCGTTTAAGCCGCCCTCTTTGCATTGTCTTGCATCCTTTGGGGCACGCGTACCTCATTGTACTTCATTTCTCATTTGCATCAACGTGCACGCGTCATTTACATTGGCATGTATGTCTCACGTACGTCGTGCATCATTTCGCACGGTCTAGGAGACCTTAAATCCTTCGAAGGTGCGAAACCTTTATGCATTGGTATGTATCATCATCTCGGCAGCCGCGCATCGCCGCGCATTTTGAAACCATGCACCCATCCGGGTCCGGCGGGACCGAAAACACGCACGGTCCGGCGGGACCAAAAACACGCACGGTCTAGGAGACCTTAAATCCTCGGGAGGTGCAAGACCTTCGGTGCATTAAGGTGTACCTCGTCGCACTCATTTCACATTTCATAGCATCTCGAGGCACGTACGCCTCGTTTTGCACTTCATTTTCCATCAAATGAGGTACGTGTGCCTCATTTCGCATTTCATAGCATCTCGAGGCACGTACGCCTCGTTTTGCACTTCATTTTCCATCAAATGAGGTACGTGTGCCTCATTCGCATTCATGCATCTCGAGGCACGTACGCCTCGTTTTGCACTTCATTTTCCTTCAAATGAGGTACGTGTGCCTCATTTCGCGTTTCATTGCATCTCGAGGCACGTACGCCTCGTTTTGCATTTCATTTTCCGTCTTTTGAGACACGCACATCTCATGCGCGTCTCATTTGCATTACATGCGCTTGAGTACTGTGTAACAGTTACCACCCCGGTCTGGCGAGACCTTAAACACGCCCGGTCTAGGAGACCTTAAATCCTCGGGAGGTGTAAGACCTCCGGTGCACTAAGGTGTGCACCTCATTGCATTTGGCATGCATTCAATCGCATTGTTTCGCGCACCTCATCGGTTGCCCCCCCTAGGTCTGGCGAGACCTTAAACCCGCTCATTTGCATTATCATGCATCTCAAAGCCGCGCGTTGGCGCGCATTTCAAAAAAAAAACAAACATGCATTGTCATGCATACATTATACATCCCGGTCTAGGAGACCTTTAAATCCTCTGGAGGTGCAATTCCTTCGGTGTTTGTCGTGCCCGAACGACTTTCGGTGGTCTGGTAAAGCCACATGCGTACTTCGCGATGAGTTCCTAGAAGACCAAGCTGGGGACGGTGAAAACTAGAGTTTGAGCGGCTTATGCCTAGAAGCATAAGGTTGAATTTCGAGACTAAAGTCTGGTTTAAATACCCAGGGGGATGAACCCTCGGCTTGAAATCCGTATGGAAGCCCCATAGGTTGAGGCGGCGCGTCTACGCCTCAACTCTGGATACTGAACCAACCTAGTGTATCGCCCGGTTGGTAAGACAGGGAAAATTGCAATCGTAGCCATTGCATCAACATGCATTGTCATGCATCATTGTAAATATTGCATATGTCATGCATTGCATTGCATTTCAAAAAAAAAAAAACAAAAACAAAAAAAACACACACATGCATATGTCATGCATCATCATTGTAGTATAGTGCATATGTCATGCATTTTCTGTAAATATCCATATCTACTGCATTTAGCTTGCATGCATCCATTGCATCACTTCCATCTATGGCTTGCGCCTTTCCAAGTTGAGCTTGGTCTGGTATGTGCCCATATTTTTCGTGTCAAAGCACAGTTGTCGAGCTTTTGTGTCCGAGCCTTGAGGGTAGCGGCACCGCTTCTGTGTTAGACATGGTTTGTATGCGTACATGCCTTTCCTAGGCAAGACTTGGTTTGGCCCGCGTGCCATATCCATTGTATCCACCTCCATTGCATTTAGTTGCATGCATCCACTGCATCTCCTTCCATCTATGGCTTGCGCCTTTCCAAGATGAGCTTGGTCTGGTATGTGCCCATATTTTTCGTGTCAAAACACAGTCGTCGAGCTTTTGTGTCCGAGCTTTGAGGGTAGCGGCACCGCTTCTGTGTTAGACATGGTTTGTATGCGTACATGCCTTTCTTAGGCAAGATTTGGTTTGGCCCGCGTGCCATATCCATTGTATCATTTATCCATTTCCATTACATTGTAGTGTAATTGTTGCATCCATTAGGATCATTGTTCTTTTCGTCAGCAATTCGTTACCCCACTTATGTCAATCCACCCAATACTTGTTCTTGTGTCCGTGCGAAGTACTCATAGATCAGACATCGTTCTATGAGAGACGGACTTGTCACCTCCATCAATCTATTTGACATTTGTGTGGTTTCGAACCGCTCATGACTGGATCATGATTCAATTGCCTTGCATGTAGTTTGCATTTAGTTTTAATTGCACTACATTTTCATTTGCATTATCTATACATAGTTTTGTATATATTGCATATCATTCAGCATTCACATTGCATTTGACATGCATGTTGCTAACCATATTGTACCTGTCAAGTTTGCTTTCTTTTCAGGCACGATATTGTATGTACGGCTCATTTACCGCCGGTGGAACCGGACGAGTCGCACAGGTATTGTATCTCTCCGAGTGAGACGTTTTGAGAATTGCATAATTCTCTTACATCCTTTCTACATTGTAGTGTAGACTATTGCATGTTAGCTTATAACTGTCGCATGTGTGCTTCATTACAGCTTTCTTTGCATGATCATAAGTTATGCTCGGCTTCTTGCATATTCAGTTGCATTTTGCCCCTGCCTACGGGCGCATATCTTATCCTTGGCATGTGTGCCTCCTGCATGAACTTCTGTTGGTTTGATTCATAAGGGATCGTGGGCAACTTGCGAGTTCAACCATTTGCGCTTTGCATGTTTGTCCAAGTCTTCGGCCTTGTCAAAAATGGGTCGTCTCTGGGCTTTGACATTCACTCCCGTCATTGTTATGACTTTCGAGTTCTGTCAAAGAGGGGCAACTGTAGACACCCCATTTTTGACCGTCCTCAAGACTTGGACCTCACCGTTTGAACACTCGGTGATTATCCATGTTTGTGTTCGTTTGGAGTTCGGAGTTCTCGGCTCGTAGTGCCTCGGGATCTCGAACTTCGACCGTTGTGTTTGGTTTTGCACCAAACACTTGTGTTTACCTTGGAGGCGGGGATGCTTTATGAGGCATCCCCACACCTGCCATGGGGCTAGAGGCCACCGGCAGAGTTGTCATTATCCCGGCACTATATTGTGCGGTCGGTGCACTTTGTGCCGGTCGGCCTTTGTTTTGGCGAAATGACCATTTTGCCTGCCGACCACTTGTGCACTTCTTGTGTGAGATATTTTCTCACTGTTGTATGCAACTTGTTTCTCCTCCATACGTGTATGGAGGGATGAGCTTGCTTAGTGGCCAAGCTTGTAAGCTTTTGGCCTATAAGAGGAAGGCTCTTCCTCTTGGCTAAAGGTTAGAAAATCTTGAGAGAGTTCACCATTGTTAGAGAGTTGGAGCTCTGGTTTAGGTTAGAAACATATATATCTATCCTATATCTATCATTCTCTTGTTAAACTAGGTGTTTTTGTGCCATACTATTGCACTAAAGCACCTAGTGTCCCTACTTTCTTCTTGGGCCGAGGCTCCAGCAGGTTGTTCTTGGAGTTTTTGGTGGTTTTTGAGCTCAAGGAGGCAACAACATCAACTCTTGTGAAGATAGCCAACAAGGGTGAGAAGTTTACACTTTATTCCCCATTTTTGCACCTCATTTTTACCTTGTTTAGAACAGTTTTTGTGCTTGGTGATTAACACATAAAATCTCTGTTTTTAAGTCCTCTTTATTGTTCATTAAGAGTGTTGTGAGGTTTGGGGAAGTTTGACCCCCTTTAGGCCTTGAAAAGGCCCCATTTTTGGGCTATTTTGGAGAGATCCGAGATTTTGGTGATAGGATCTCTTCACCACTGAAATCTTGGGGGATTCCAGTGGTGAAGAGCATGCCTTGAAGTCTCAAGAAGGAGAGGGCCCCCCCCCCCCCCTCCCTGATGTCCTTTAAAAGAGCAAATTTTTCTCTTTTGGAGAGATTCTTGTTTGGTTGTGTATGGTGCATGTTTTGGTTGTTTACTATGCTTATATTGCCATGGTATAACATGCCTCTAAGTTGGTTTTGGTCTCCTATACATGCCTAGTGTAGTTGCCTTGTAATGCCTCTTTTATGCCCTAACATGACTAGGTTGTTTGCCCTATTTTCTAGCATGTTTTAGGCTTAGATTTGTGAAGCTTGTAAGCTTATTCTGCCATGATTCAGCTCTGTCCATAGCTATTTTGGCCAATCTTGGCATGTATTTGGTAGCCTCTTTGTATTTGGCTTGTTGGCCTCAAAAGCATGAATATGTGGTATGCTATTCTAGCTTTGTTTTTGAAGATTGGAACCATCTAGCATGTCATTTCAGTCCTTCATGCATGCTTGTTTGATTGCCTTAGTGGCCTTGTTAATGCTCTAAGGGTATATCTTGTATGCTCCATGTTTTGGCTTCAATGCATGCCTTTAGCTTAATGACTCTTAGATGCCATCTAAGTAGCTTTTAGGCCTTGCTTGAACATGCTAAGAACCTGTTTTGGTTGTTAAGTGCATGCCATATGTGTTTGTGCCAAGTGTGGTTTAAATGCCCTATTGACTTGCTTTAAGCCTAGGCCATTTGCATGCTTTGTTTGGAATGCTCTATTGCATGATTTGGCATCATGTTTAACATGAATTTCAGAGCTTTAAATGCATGCTATTAGTCCATGTTTGGCCTCTTTAAGTATGCATGAGAATTGCTTTGGTTTGCCTAAGTCTTGAGCCTTGACACTTGCATATGTGTGTGCGCATTTGGTCTCATCTTCTAGGCATTTTGGCCACTGATCTTAGGCCTTTTAGGGTTGCCTAATTCATGTCTAAGTCCATTATTCCATTGGATTGCATGCTTGTATTATGTGCTTGTTTGTATGCTTGCATAAATGCATCATATTGTCCATCTTGCATCCTAGATGACATGCTTAGGATTGCACCACATTAACATGCACACCAAGCCTCTTGAAGTGAGTTTGATAGAGGTTTGGTACCCCTTTTGTGCCTATGTGTTTTGCATGCATTTGAAAGTGAAGGTGCATTCTTGGTTCTTAGGATCATCACGCATGGAAATGCGCGATTGATGGTCCGGGAATCGAGGCACATGCCCTCTTGAGTCCATAGCATGATGAGGGATGTGCTTGGTGCATATATGCTTTGAGTTGCATTGCCTTGCCTTTGGTTTCCTCTGCTGCTGTCAGTTGCAGGTTCTGCAGGGATAAAGGGCCGATCGGCACTCTTTATTGCCATTTGCCTCTTGGACCGATAATGAAATCGAGCCGGTTGCTTCCTCCCTCGGCGGTGGCTCCTGCCTCGGCGGTGATGTTCCCCGTGCTCTCGAGAGGCACCCAAGTTTTGGGAATTTTCAGAGAAGGAGAGCAGGAGAAAGCAGAGGCCACACTTGGCGGCGGTGTAGTTCGGCGAGCCGAGCACTTGCGATCGGCCCTCCTTAGGCATTTATCGCTCAAATAGATTAATTAGTTTATTTAATTAATTTAGTTGATTTGTAATATTTAATTAGCTAGAATAGTTAATTATTTATTAAACTGTATTATTATTTGGTCCCTCCCGGCGGTAATTTGTAATAAGTGTGGGTGAGTGTGATGCATGTCTTCCAACCCCGCTTCTTTCTAACCCTTTTATTTACCGCTTTGTGGTAGATTAGGGCATTTTAAATTAGCATACCTTATGCAATGCATGCGTGCATCCATGCATTTGTTTACATGCAGGGCTCGGTACATCATACAAACCGCATTGCAATTTTCAAATTCCAAAATTGAATCGTGCTATGTGATAGCATTTCATATGCCATGCTTAGGATAGCCGAGCTGTCTAGCTGCATTTTGCTGTGTTGCATTAGTCATTCAACATGAACTAGGTCATGCATTGTTTTGCTAACTAGTTTCTTGTTTTGGCATGGAGTCTGAGGTGAGCTTTTATGCTTTAGCATACCGCATGCTTGTGAGTGTTGCCATGATGGGATTGCCATGCGGCTAAATGCTTACATGATAAAGCGTATGAGCGCTGTGGATGGAGGTTGGATTGCTTGAGTTGGGAGTACTCATTGTAATCCGCATTTTAGACTACTTGCGAGTAGCAGAATCTAACACGGTTTTCGAGACAAAACGGATACGCAATGTTAATTTCCAACTTAGACAATCTAGTCTATACTTGGTTGCTATGTGCATAACATAGTAATTCTAGGCTGATACTGGAATAAGAACATATAATGTTTTCAAAAAGGATATCATGATTAGTAGAGGCGGTCTTGGACGGGCGAAAGGGGGTGCTCATAGCTGACCTTCCCCGATCGTACCCAAGCTCCCGAGCCAAGACACTTTGGTGATGACGGACATGTGGCCTTCGGCACCGAGTCAGGGTTTCCTAAATTTCCCGAAAAATAAAATATTTAGGTGGCGACTCTGTAATCTGGCAAAGCAGTCCATGTTTGGCACTACTTTCTCAAAAATCTGTTTTCTCAAACGATTTGCCAGAGTTGGACTCTTTGGTTCAGATTTAGAACCGCGACACAAATCGAGTCCGCACTGTAGAGAGAGGCCCACGGGCGCGTCTACAACGGCATTCTCACGGCAGACTCATACTGCGCATTACTGCAGCGATAAAGCGCTCACGGCATTCTCACGCAGTACTCGCCATGCTGCATTACGCAGCGATAAAGCGCTCACAAGATTTCTCTGCTATACTCATACTGCTTGCATTACGCCTTTGTTCATGTATCTTGATACATTTGCCTTCGTATTTTTCGGCCTCCCCGATTCCTCCCGTGGGTGGCGGCGCTCCATCTGGACCTCCCATTTCTACTCGGGATGGCAGGATATTCCCCCGCACCAGAGGGGGGTGTGGCCATGTGGGGAGCAGCTCGCAGGCTCCAGTTGTAGGGGATGGTGAGTCGAAGGCGGAGGCCTCTGAGGAGGAGAGGCGGCTCGGGCTCGGGCTCGACAGCGACACTCCGACGATGCTCTGTGCTTCCGCCAGAAGAGGCGAGACGGATCCCGGTGAGACCATTGGCACGATTCTGAACCTGTTTTCTTTCATTTTCTTTTCTTGTACTTTTTCTTTTTGGTAGATAGAGTACTATGTACTGCCGCGGGCAGATTTTTGTTTTTCTCAAACGTTGTACTTGAAAGAGATGATATGAAATGGAACAAATTTTTGTTTGAAAAGAATGTTACATTTGTCTATCTCTGCATATTTCGTACCCTGCACTGCATTGCATCATATTACACCTCAAATGTAAATGACATTGATCTGTTGTCTGACAATTGAACACTTGCACTGTAATAATCAGATAACCAACCAACTAAACAAAGAAAACAATCATACAAACCCTCGCTCAATCGAACACACGCCCATACTCTGCCGAGGACTAATCTGCTGGGATTGATGCGCATTTAGCCCATAACTTCGGCATTTGGTTCATTCGCACACAAGAAACTCGAACAAATAGCCCCAATCTGACAAGACGGATCACAAAGCTGACACGATTGCAGTTGAAACACACTCGGATGTCCCAAATTTTCCCTTTCCTTCTCTTGCTTTGCACGGATGTAGAGACACACTTGGAAAAAGACTCAAAGCCAAAATCAAGGTCGACAAATCAAAAGACACGGCACACAGACATGTTTACAAAAAGACCTCAGATCTCGAGAAGCCAGTTCCTCCAGGTATTATTCCCAATTCTTCGATTTGTGATACTCACATCACTCGGCCCTCAGGCTCATTTTTCTCTCAAAGCCCTTTTCTTCACTTTCCTCTCAACTTACTCCTCTCTATTCTTTATTCTCTCATTTTTCATCCCTTCCCAAAGTAATTGATGAGTTAAATAAGAGGTTGTGGGTTCACGCCCGATACAGCTAGCCTGCAGCCGTTTCTTCTAGTAGATAAAGTGCCTCTCGGGCAAGTGCGTTGGCGACGAGGGGGAAGAAGGAACATCCGACTCAACCGTGCCCCTAGTTCGTCATTTTGACCATTTTTTCATTTTCTAAAACAGTTTTGATAAAAAATGAGAGTTGGATTAACACACTTATTCAATTTTTGATTTGAAAATCATGCGAATCAGGCTGTGAGCACTGAAAATTCTTCTTTTTGGGTCCAAACATGGTCCAATTTTGAAAATGAAACAGTTTTCGAGAAAATAAGTCAACCTCAGTGAAAATTTTCGAAAACTATTTTTGCAAACAATCAACGCTCAACGAGCGCGGAACTTACCCTCGAGATACGCAACCTCGGATCGGGGATAATGGAAAATTGCCCCTGGCTTAAAGGGGACAGCGGAAAGTTGCCCTGGTTTGACAAAGAACTCAGGGCAACTTATGGCAATACATGGCAACGGAAAGTTGCCCCTTGTTTGGATGATGCCGCGGCATTCTGTAAGCCAGTCCTCGTTGATGACAATCAGACCCTCGGACGCGGAGGAGTCGAAGACGGTTTGAATCAATATGTGGACACAGTCACCTGGAAGGTGTTGGTGGTTTGGCTTTAAGAGGAAGTTAATCACGTAACTCCGGGTTGCTGCAATCGAGACATTGGATTCGAAGGAGGCACGAGTGATCAAAACCATGGCATGGACTGAGACGCTATGGAAGCGTTGGGGGCTGGACTTCAAGATGAAGTTGCCTACGTATCCCAAACATGGGAATCAAGCCTTACGTAGTTCCGGTTAAGGTACACTCGGGTATTTTAACCTTCACTATTTTTAGGCTCTAACTTTTGCCAAGGCGCCCAATGCGGGTTTTCGACCTTGCGAGCTATGTTTTTCTTTTTCATTCTTTTTTCCTTTTTTTTTTATATATATATTTTTTTTGCATTTTTCTTTTCTTTTCTTTTTTTGCTTCTTTGTATTTTTTTTTCCTTTTCTTTTGTGTTTTTGTGTTTTTTTTTTTTTTTTTTGCTCTAACTTTTGCCTGGGCCGCCCTTTCGGGTTTTCGGCCCAGCGAGCCTCTCAAAGGGTGAAAGTGTAGCAAGCCCATGCCAAATGGTTTTGAGATTGAAGTCTCTCCACATCCAGGAGAACGATTGTTGTGTTGATTTGCAGGGAAGTCCATCACGGTTGCTTCTCGAGCTTTGCTTGGTGGAATCTGATCTCCTTGATCTAACTTTAACGTTGATGCCTCTTGTTCGAGGGCTGCTTCAACTCGGGCCACACAGGCGTTTCATGGCACTGAATGTTTTGAACCGATCCCGGGTTTGAAACAGATAAATCAAATCTCGAGACTGGGAGCGATCTTGGGCTGCACCATCTCAAGAGCGGTTCCACACAGGTCTTCGCAAGACTGCGCAAAACATTTTGTTTTTGAAAGTTTTTAAGAAAGCGACGAATCGCTCGCGTTGAAGATAGTGTGGAACCAGTCTGGATCGAACCAGGATCCTTCTCAGTACTCACGCTGACAAGCATGATTTCATTCATTAAGGGCTTAGCAGGCCTCTCTTTCTCTCAAAATGATCAAAATTTTGCAAATACCCAAGGAATTACTTCCTCTTCGTTTTCATCACCGCAGTTGTTGAAATGGGGTTTTATGAAAAGTTAGGTCATCATAACGATGTTCAAGGCACAAGAGAACAAAGGAATGCAATCGCTGCTCCATTCACATTCTTTGGCACGGCTCAAATAAAGAATAAACACAAACGTGATAGCCACACTGTTTCATTCATATTTGGTGGTATAACTCCTCAAAGAATAAAGCTCAAAAAGCAAAAGCAACTAATTACAAGACAAAAGCGGTGTTTGAGGCAACAACCCCAAATCACCGTATACTATACAAGAGGGCCCGACTTGTCACAGCAAGACAGACTCAAAAACAAAACAAAAGACTGACTCGACACCCAAGTCAGGATTTACAAAATTAGCATTGGCAGGTGCTCAAAAACGCGTGCCAAACGCCACATCCAAAAATGTACCAGACACTGCCCGCAGGCGGTTCGCCTTCTGATTACATACTTGCGGTATTTGTATCCTCAAAATCCAACAACTGAGTGGTGACGGACTTCGCTGAGGTGGGCGGGAGGATAACCTCGTTGTCAATCAAGTCTTGTACCTCATGACGGAAGCGGAAGCAATTATCAGTGGCATGGCCAGTCTGCTGATGGTACGCATAGTACAGGGAAGCATCATGTGTGGCCGGGAGATTCTTCGGGAGCAGCCGAGGCTCTAGGGGCTTAAGGTGTCCCCTTTCAGCAAGGATCTGCAATGCCTTGGACAATGGCATATAGAGAGCATGAAAGACCCTGCACCCTCGGGGTAGGTATTTTGGAGTCTGAGCACTCTTGCTGGATACACTAGCGAACGGATCGGCGGGTGCGGCCTTGGGTTTCTGATCCTTTCCGGATGCAAAATTTGAGGAGCAGGAAGGACTGTCTGGTATGACGGGCCTATCCCGATTCTCGATTGATCGAATCGCCTCAGCGGAGTAGGGAAAGCATCCTCCTGACTTTTGTCGTGATCATGATATCTGTTGCTTGTTCATTCCCGGCTTTCAAAGCCTCTCGCCTCTAGCTTGTTCGATAGGGTCGCATCTGCTTTCATCCTTTTGTCTCGCCTCACTGGTCTAGAACTTGGTTTCTGCGTCGTTGCCATAGTTGGAGGCCATCTCCGGTTGGTCGAGTTCAATTACAATTGCCCCAAGAATGGAGGCTCTCGGGGTACAAAGTTCGGCAGACGATCATTTGGCGGTGAAACAGACATTCCATATGCAAGATCCGCCATGCATCTTTGGAGATCGCCTATCATCCCCATTAGTTCAAAAGTAGTAGGCTCACGAGCCCGATATAGGTGAGAGTCCAAACCGGATGTGCCGCAGCGACCTAGGTGGATGCGGCATGTCGATGAGTTTCATCTTGCGGTGGTTCCTTGACTCGGCGGCGTCATGACCACAATCTCTTCGAGTTCTGCGTCATGTTGATTACGCCTCGAGAAAAGGACACTAGCTATTCTGGCACAACTTTCTGAATTTCTGAACCTAACCGGAATACAAGCAGTATTTCAGCCCGAAACTGATCAAACACGAGTGTAGCGGACAATCAGATTTCTATTATCAACACCGCCCTCGAACCCTTTGTTCAAAATACTGAATCTGATACCCACGGATACAACTGATTCTCAACAATACCACTACTAGTGCCCTCAGGCCTGATGCTCAAACTTTGCAAACTGATATATGCGTTCCCCTGCAGAGATACACTCTAAAAGCACATAGCATGTAAAAGAGAGCCAATACACCCCTATGTTGGGGTAGGGTTTCCCAGTCCTATTTTGTCAGGAGCTAGGGTTTCACTACGCACGCAGCGGTTTCAGACAACCTAACATCGGGTAAACAACCTATCCTAGTTTGGAATGGTCACTATGGATCCGAATATGCACTAGGTCGAATGGTCGAAAAGGGTGCCCCGGTAAAACCGGGGTTTGCGTTCCCATGCCGCCGTGAGCCCATAACCGTCAAATTTTTATGGTCATGCCTTGACAAGACAAGCCTCCGAAACCGTCGGGAATGGCGGATGGCAAACATCGTGTCCTAGGCGCACCAATGCACATGCAATGCAAAGAAACACATAAGTGTAGTCAAAACAGATATCACGAGTTCGAGTCAAGCTCTCTAAACTCCCAAATAGAGTAGCGAAATAGAGACGCACTTGGGCTTCCTCTACATTCGAGGACTCGATTTTATGCGTCGATTCTAAATCTGAACCAAAGAGTCCAAATCCGCAAATCGTTTGAGAAAGCAGATTTTTGAAAAGTAGTGCCAAACATGGACTGCTGCGGACTGAGTCGCCACCTAAATATTTTAAAATGGGAAATTTAGAAACCCCGACTCGGTCAAGGCCACGCGTCCGCCATCACCACAGGGGTCTTGGCTTGGGAGCTTGTGTACGATCGGGGAAGGTCACTATGAGCACCTCTTTCGCCGTCAAGACCCGCCTCTACTAACCGTGATATCCGTTTTTGAAAAATTTATGCGTTCTTATTCCGGTTATTAACCTAGAATTACTATGTGATGCGCACAACACAAAAGTATAGACTAGATCGCCTAACTTGGAAATAAACATTGCATATCCGTTTTGTCTCGAAAAACGTGTTAGATTTTGCTACTCGCAAGTAGGCTAAAATACAGATTTCAACGAGTTGTTCCAACTCAGGCAATCCAACCTCCACCCACAGGCATTAAAGCAGTCTATAACATATAAGCAACTAGCCGCATGGCAGGCATACTGTCATGTTAACATTCACACGCATGTGACATGCTAAAGCATAAAACTTACATCGTACTCCGTGACAAAACAAGAAACTAGTTAGCAAAACATGCATGACCTAGTTTATGTTAAGTGACTAATGCATCGCATACGGAATGTAATCTAGAGTAGGCTCGGCTAACCCTAAACATGGCACATGAAATGCAACAACTATCACGTATTCAATTTGGAATTGAAAATACAATGCAGTTTGCATGATGTGCCGAGCCCAGTGCATGTAAACAAATGCATAAATGCACGCATGCATTGCATAAGGTATGCTAATTTAGATGTGCCCTAATCTACCATCATAAGCAGGTAAATAAAAGGGAAGAAAGAAGTGGGGGTTGGAAGACATACACCCACTCACCCACACTTATTACAACTTTGCCCTCGCTCGGAGGGACCGAAAGAATATATAAAACTGAATAACTAATTAACTACGCAAGCTAATTAATTATTACAAATCAACTAAATTAATTAAATAGAATAATTAATCTAATTAAACAGTAAACCGCCTCAGGATGAGGGCCAAATGCAGCACGCGCTCGGGACTGGCTCGGAATCGCACTGTCATGCATGATTTGCCTCTGTTTCCTCTGTTCTCCTCCTCAGAAAATTACCAAAGTCTCAAGAGTGCTTCTCAGGGCACTGGGGAGTACCACCGGCTGGATTAGAGCACCACCGGCTGAAGAAGGAGGCCACCGGCACTAGATGAAGCTATCGGCTGGCAATTGATCACGGCACTAAATAGTGCCGGCCGGCACTTAACACCTGCAGAACCTGCAACTCACAGCAGCAGAGGACAACAACATGCATGGCAATGTGATTCAAGGTATTTATGCACTATACACACCCCTTATCATGTTATTGACTCAAAAGGGCATGTGCCTCGATTCCCGGGTCACCAATCGCGCATTTCCATGCGTGATGGCCCAAGGAACAAAGTGTGCAACTTTGATTTCAAATGCATGCAACCAAATAAACACACAAAAGTGCCCAACCTCTATCACATTTCACTTCAAGAGGCCAAGCATGCATGCTCATGTGATGCAACTCTAAGCATGTTATCTAACATGCAACATGGATTATGCAAGCAAGCTAAACATGTTAAGTATGAAACCTAAGCAAAGAGGCATACAAGCCAAGCAATGGAGCGGACGAAAGCATGAATTAGGCTACTCCTAATTGGCCTAAAATCAGCGGCCAAAGTGCCTAGAAATGGAGACTAAACACACACACACACACATGCAAGTGTTATGATCCAAACCCAAGGCATAAACATGGCAACTCCCAAGCACACTTGAAGATACCAAACAAAGACAATGAGCATGCATTGTAAAGCTTTAAAAATCATGCAAAGCATGGTGCCAAACCAAGTCGAAGATAGACCAAACAAAGCATGCAAATGGTCCAAGCATTAAGGCAAGCCAATGAGGCTTTGAACCACACCTAGCACAACCACTCATGGCAATACTTAAGCAACTAAATCAGAGTTTTAACACGTAAAACTAAGCCCAAAAGACCACCTAGATGACATCTAAATGACTCAAATACAAAGGCATGCAAAGTGGCCAAAACATGGGAGCATACAAGACATGCTTTTGAGGCATTAAAGAGACAACAAAGGCAAGCATACAAGCATACCAAAAGGTCTGAAATAACATGCTAAATGGTTCCAAACCATTGAAAAGATGGAATCAATGCATACTACACATGCACCTACTTGAAGCATACAAGCTACAATGCAAAGGGGGCATATTAGGCAAGCTAAGATTGATCCAAATGACTATGGATAGAGCTAAAACATGGCAAAATAAGCATACAAGCTTCATGGATCTAGGCCTAAAACATGCTAAAAAGAAGGCATACAAACCTAGACATGTTAAGGGACCAAAGAGGCATTACAAAGCAACCATGCAAAACATGCAAGGAGTACTAAAACCAACTTAGAAACATGTTGTATCATGGCAATATAAGCATGAAAAACAAACCAAACCTGCTCAACACACAACCAAACATGGTGCCCCTTTGGAGGTTAAAACTTGCCCTTTTCAAGGATATCAAGGAGAGGGGGTGGCCCTCTCCTCTTGGAGACTTCAAGACACCATCTCCACCACTGAAATCCCTCAAGATTTCAGTGGTGGAGAGGCCCAAGCACCAAAGTCTCAGAGCTCTCACAAAATGGCCTAAAATGGGCCCTTTTCAAGGCCTAAAGGGGGTCAAACTTCCCCAAAGTGCAAAACACTCTTGATAAACAATAAAGAGGCTTAAAAAACAGAAATTTTATGTGTTAACCGTGATATCCAATTTTGAAAACCGGCCTCTACTAACCGTGATATCCAATTTTGAAAACTTTATGCGTTCTTATTCCAATTGTTAGCCTAGAATTACTATGTTATGCGCGCAGCAAACAAGTATAGACTAGATTGCCTAATTTGGAAATAAACATTGCATATCCGTTTTGTCTCAAAAACGTGTTAGATTTTGCTACTCGCAAGTAGGCTAAAATACGGATTTTAATGAGTTGTTCCAACCCAGACAATCTAACCTCCACCCATAGCCATTCAAACAGTAATATCACATAAGCATTTAGCCGCAT
Source organism: Camellia lanceoleosa (assembly GCA_025200525.1). NCBI lineage: Eukaryota > Viridiplantae > Streptophyta > Magnoliopsida > Ericales > Theaceae > Camellia > Camellia lanceoleosa. The sequence goes on from CM045765.1 coordinate 43,916,025, forward strand.
GGTAAGCATACTGTCATGTTAACATTCATACGCATGCGATATGCTAAAGCATAAATACTTACATCGTACTCCGTGCCAAAAACAATAACCCAGTTAGCAAACATGCATGACCTAGTTCATGTTAAGTGGCTAATGCAACACAGGCATAGATGCAATCTAGAGTAGGCTCGGCTAACCCTAAACGTGGCATGTGAAATGCGCGAGTAGCACGTATTCAATTTGAATTGAAAATACGATGCAGTTTGCATGATGTGCCGAGCTCGATGCATGTGAACAAATGCATGAATGCACACATGCATTGCATAAAGTATGCGAAAATAAACGTGCCCTAATCTACCATCATAAGCGGGTAAATAAAAGGGAGAAAGAAATAGGGATTGGAAGACATACACCCACTCACCCACACTTATTACAATTGCGCCATCACTCGGAGGGACCGAAAGAATATACAAATTAATTAACTACGCAAGCTAATTAAAATATTACAAATTGCCTAATTTAATTAATCAAATTAATTAAACTAAGAAAAGCAGTAAACCGTCTCGGGGGGAGAGCCAAATGCAGTGTATGCCCAGGATTTGCTCGGAATCGCACTGCCATGCTTGGATTGCCTCTATTTTCCCTGCTATCCTTCTCTGAAAATTGCCAAATGTCCCAGGAGTGCCTCTCAGGGCACTGGAGAGTACCACCGGCTGGGGCAGAGCACCACCGGCTGAAGAATAAGACCACCGGCACTATATGAAGTCATCGTTTGAAATTAGTGCCGCCAAGTCGGCACTAAATAGTGCCGGCCGGCACTTAACACTGCAGAACCTGCAACTCACAGTAGCAGAGGACAACAACATGCATGGCAATGTGATTCAAGGTATTTATGCACTATACACACCCCTTATCATGTTATTGACTCAAAAGGGCATGTGCCTCGATTCCCGGAGCACCAATCGCGCATTTCCATGCGTGATGGTCCAAGGAACAAAGTATGCAACTTTGGTTTCAAATGCATGCAAACCAAACAAATCAAAGTCCCAATCCCTATCACCAAGTCAAGGGACAAGGAATGCATGTTGATGCGATGCAACCTAGCCATGTTATCTAGCATGCAACATGGATTATGCAATATACCTATGCAAGTGTACAAGCAAGCATACAAGACAAGCATGCAAACTAATGAAAGGATGGTCTTATAAATGACTTAGGCAACTCAAATAGGCCTAAAATCGGGCCAAAATATCTAGACATGAGGACTAAACAAACACATACATATGCAAGGGTTGTGATCCAAACCTCAAGCATGAACATAGCGACTCTCAAGCACACTTAAAGAGACCAAACATAGATAGTGAGCATGCATTGTAAAGCTCTGAAATACATGCAAAACATAGTGCCAAACCAAGTCGAAGATAGACCAAACAAAGCATGCAAATGGTCTAGGGCTTAAAGCTAGTCAAAGAGGCTTTGAATCAAACTTATGCAAGGCGATTATGGCATGCACTAAACAACTAAAACAGGTTTTTAGTATGCCAAAACAAAGCCAAAAGGCTACTTAGATGGCGTCTAAGAGGCTTGAAATCAAAGGCATGCAAAATGGCCAAAACATGAGGGTATTCAAGACATACTTTCAAAGCATTAAAGAGGCGACTAAGGTAAGCATATAAGCACACCAAAGGGACTGAAATAGCATGCTAGGTGGTTCCAAACCATCAAAAGTGAAGCCAACATGGCATACTACACATTCATACTCTTAAGGCTAACAAGCCAAATGCAAAGAGGCTACAACATACATGCTAAGATTGACCAAAATGACTATGGACAGAGCTAAAACATGTCAAAATAAGCATACAAGCTTCATGGGTCTAGGCCTAAAACATGCTAGAAAGAAGGCATACAAACCTAGAGCAAGTGAAGGCAATACAAGGCATTACAAAGCAACCATGCAAAACATGCAAGGAGTGCTAAAGCCAACTTAAAATCATGTTATAACATGGCAATATAAGCATGGAAAACAAGTCAAACATGCTCAACATACACTCAAGCATGAAGCTCCATAAGGAAGCAAAATTTGCCCTTTTCAAGGACATCAAGGAGAGGGGGTGGCCCTCTCCTTCTTGAGACTCTAAGGCATGTTCTTCACCACTGAAATCCCTCAAGATTTGATGGTGAAGAGGTCCTAACACCAAAGTCTCGGATCTCCCACAAAATAGCACAAAATAAGGCCTTTTCAAGGCCTAAGGGTGGTCAAACCTACCCAAACCACCAAGCACTCTTAATAAACAATAGAGAGGCTTAAAAAATAGAACTTTTATGTGTTATGGACTAAGCACAAAAACTGTTTTAAGCTAGGCAAAAATGGAGTGCAAAAATGGGGTAAATAAAGTGAGTTTCTTACCCTTGATGATCTTCTCCACAAATGTTGAAGTTGTTGGTTCCTTGAGCTCCAAACCAGTCAAGAACAACAAAAACCAGCCCTTAGAACCTCAGTTGCAAGGAGAAGGTGAAACACTAGGTGCTTGTGTGCAATAGTAAGGCACAAAACACCTAGACACACAAGAGAAGGATAGAGATAGAAGGTGTATGCAACTCAAACCCTAGAAAAACCAGAGCTTCTCTCTCTCTTTTTCTCTCTAACCCTCTGAATTTGCTAACCCTTGAGCCAAGAGGAGAGCCTTCTCTCTTATAGGCAACAAAGACTTACAAACTAAGTCATCCAAGGGCTCATCCCTCCATACACGTGTATGGAGGGGAAACAAGTGCAAGAAAGCTGTCTGAAAATATCTCCAACAACAGCTGTAAAGTGGTCGGCAGGGCAAAATGGTCATTTTGCCAAAATGAGTGCCGACCGGCACAAAATAGTGCCGACCGGCACAATATAGTGCCGGTGGCAACTACAGCCAGCCGGGGGCCTCTAGCCACAGCCGGTGGTGTGTGGGGATGCCTCACAAGGCATTCCCTGCCCCTCTAAGGCAAAACACAGGTGTCTGGTGCAAAACCGAACACAAAACGGTCAAGTTCGGAGGTCCTGAGGCAAGGCGCGCGAGTCGAGAACTCCGGGAACTCCAAACGAACACGAACATGGATGATCACCGAGTGTTCAAGCGGTGACGTCCAAGTCTTGAGGACGGTCAAAAATGGGGTGTCTCTGATTGCCTCTCTTGTGAACTTCGAAAGTCATAACAATGACGGGAGTGAATGTCAAAGCCCAGAGATGACCCATTTTTAACAAGGCCGAAGACTTGGACAAACATGCAAGACAAACAAGGTATGCGCCCGAAGGTAGGGACAAAATGCAACACGATGCAAGAAGCCGAGCATAACTTATGATCATGCAAAGAAAGCTGTAATGAAGCACGCATGCAACAGTTATAAGCTAGCATACGCCAAACTACACTACAATGCAGAAAGGATGTAAGAGAATTATGCAATTCTCGATACGTCTCACGCGGAGGATACAATACCTGTGCGGCTCGTCCGGTTGCGCCGGCCTCAAATGAACCGTACATACAATATCGTGCCTGCAAAGAAAGTAAACTTAACAGGTACAATATTGTTAGTGACATGTATATCATGTAATCGAAAGTCTTGTGACGGCGCCAAATCGAAGGGGTGCCTAACAATCTTTGTGAAGGTACGGACACATGTAAGTAAAGCATGCGGTCTATGCAAACAATGTGTATAGGGTTATAATTGAACACATGTGAGTAAAGCGACACATGTAAGCAATGTGTATAAAGGAACTTGAACACATATCGATAAAAGCAAAACACATACAATGCAATGTGTATAATAGAAACTTGAACACATATCAGTAAAGCAAAGCACGCATACAATGCAATGTGTATAATAGAAACTTGAACACATGTGAGTAAAGCAAAGCACGCATACAATGCAATGTGTATAAAGGAAACTTGAACACATATCAGTAAAGCAAAGCACGCATACAATGCAATGTGTATAATAGAAACTTGAACACATATCAGTAAAGCAAAGCACGCATACAATGCAATGTGTATAATAGAAACTTGAACACATGTAAGTAAAGCAAAACACGCATACAATGCAATGTGTATAATAGAAACTTGAACACATATCAGTAAAGCAAAGCACGCATACAATGCAATGTGTATAATAGAAACTTGAACACATGTGAGTAAAGCAAAGCACGCATACAATGCAATGTGTATAATAGAAACTTGAACACATGTCAGTAAAGCAAAGCACGCATACAATGCAATGTGTATAATAGAAACTTGAACACATATCAGTAAAGCAAAGCACGCATACAATGCAATGTGTATAGACAGGATACAAATGAACTGGGAATACAAGTGAGGCACACATACCTCACTGGAGGTAAAATGCAATGCAAGTGAGGCATACATACCTCACTGGAATGTAAAATGATGCACGCAAGGTAGCACTCCCCTCGTGGATCAGGATGGAATGAACATGAGGCACACATATCTCATGAATGCAAGACTGAAATAAATATGAACATGAGGCACACATACCTCATGAATGCAAGACTAAATGAACATGAACATGAGGCACACATACCTCATGAATGTAAGACTAAATGAACATGAACATGAGGCACACATACCTCATGAATGTAAGACTAAATGAACATGAACATGAGGCACACATACCTCATGAATGCAAGACTAAATGAACATGAACATGAGGCACACATACCTCATGAATGTAAGACTAAATGAACATGAACATGAGGCACACATACCTCATGAATGTAAGACTAAATGAACATGAACATGAGGCACACAAACCTCATGAATGCAAGACTAAATGAACATGAACATGAGGCACACATACCTCATGAATGCAATGAAATGCAAAACGAGGCACACGTACCTCGAAGTGCAATGAAATGCAAAATGAGGCACACATACCTCATTTGATGGAATGCAAAACGAGGCACACGTACCTCGAAATGCAATGAAATGCAAAATGAGGCACACATACCTCATTTGATGGAAAATGGTGTAAGTGACACCGCATGCCACTAGAAAATGCAAGAAATGCAAAGGGGCGTGCAAGGCACTAGACGCCGACGACTAACAAAATGATGGAAAATGATGGATGCATGCAACGCGTATGGGGCAACTTTTGAATCTTATAAAAGACAAAAGGATACAAAAGGATACAATCTTTGCTTGAATTTGAGTGTTACGCACAGAAGACACTGTCTGAGGTCAAAACGGAGGCCGGTCGAGCATCGGGGATGCACCTTCTTGCACTTTCTTGAGCTATGAAGACCCAAAAAACCCCTTATCTTGCCTAAAAACATTCTTGGGAACACCACCGGCTGGGTGGGGTGGTCACTGCCGCATCGCCCATCGGCTGCTGAACTAGATCCATCGGCACAAAAACGTGAAAAATCTTTCGATCGGGAGGGAAGCGCCATTTCACTCCGGGCTTTATAAAATAGGGTTTTAAACCCTATTTTCCACACTTCTAAACCGCCGAAAATCCCTACTCTCTCTCTCTAGAGTTTGTTTTCTTGATTTCTCATCGATTTCTTCGCGTTTTACACCCATTTTCTCGTCGGATTCGCGATATTCTTCGCGTTTCGGACATTTTCAACCGAACAAATCTTCGTTTCGGTGCACTTTTTGCTAGTTCCTCTTTTTCGGGACTTGTTCCCCTTGATTTTGTCTTCGTTTCCGTGTATTCTCACATTTCGACTCTTCCGGCCATTTTCGACCCTCTCGGGGTTGACTTTGCCGGTTGACTTTTCGTATTCTAGCCCGTTTTTCCTTTTTCGGCTATTTTCTCATCTCCATCGCTATGGCCGATGATGTTCCACATGTCGAGACTCCCCCGGACCACAAGATGGATCCCGGTCGACTCTGCCAGCGAAGCGCCCATTCGACGGCGACTTACCCGGCCATCCACGTCTTCTGCCCGACGGACTCCGCCACTTCAGCGGCTTTGGCAGGCTTTGGACGGAGCCTGGCTGGCGAGCGGCCTCCCACTTGTCTTTGGCATTGAGGTAACACTCTCGTCTTTTATTTTTACGCAATGTAGGATTTCTGTCAGCTGTAGCTAATCGAACCCATTAACTGCTTATTACGATGTCTTTCTTGTAGTTGATTATAGACAACTTCACAACTGATATCTGCTTAGGACCGACACACATGCACACGCATTGCACTAGCCTCAAGCACTCAAACACACGGCACACATTGCACTGCAAATTCACCGACACCGGTGCTTTTGAATCTGGCTTCGCCGCATGCTAGACTTGCACAAAACTACACAAACACGCGGACACATCACACGTTGTAGTTCACTGAAACATACCGAGACCTGGCATCTATTTGAACTTTGAAAAACACGCACACATGCTATGTTTACACTGATCCTCACAGGAGCACTGACATATCACAGGCCGTAGTTCACCCACTGATATGCTGAAACCTGATATCTGCTTGAATCTGAAAAATGTACACACGTGCGCCATATTTGCATTGCATTTACTCAAAAACGCACTGGTGCATCGCATATTGTAGTTTACTGTTAAGCACACCGGTACCCGGTTCCTGTTTGAATCTGAAAAACGTGCACGCATGCTAGATTTGTATTGACTTTAACATGTTTCCTCAGAACTGTGCATTTCATATTGCTTTGCAACCATTTGTTTGTAAACAGGGAGATTCCCATACCATCCGCGGGTATGGGAATGTTTTGGCTCGAGATTGGTACTTGGAGCTTCCTGAGGCGGTTCGACACATCGTAGATGAGGCGGGCTTCGGTTCCTTCTGCAGGGGTCTGACCCGACTTACTGCCTGCAGGCCTCTTTTAGCTGCTTTGGCGGAGAGGTGGTGGGATACCACCGATTCATTTCATCTATCGGCAGCGGGGGACATGACGATGACTCCCTACGACTTCTCGGTGCTCACCGGCATCGGGGTAGGGGGTGATCCGATCCCCTTCGACACCGACATGGATGAGTGGACTGCCGCTCAGATCCACTTGCTTGGCGCGGTTCCGCCTCTTGCACGTCCAGCCGTCGCTATTCTTGGTTCGAGAGTGCGATTTGGTGCGGCCTCTCTTCGTTGCAGCTCCGATGATCGCGCCGCGCGAAGCAAGATACGCTTCTTGATGTTCCTGTTGGGGACCACACTATTCGCCGACAGGGCGAACATCGTGCCTCTCTGCCTACTCGATTACCTTGGTGACGTCCGGGACATCTTCGCTATATTTGGGGTGGCGGTTACAGCCACTCTTCTGGCTACATGAGCTCGGTTTCGTGGCGTGACGGGTTGCTCGGAGGCTCTTGGCGAGCTTAGAATACGTCTTCTTCTTTACTTTACATTTCCGTTCAGTACTACGTACTCGCTGCTTGCACACACCATAGTCCACTTTACACTTACTGTATACTGTACACACGGCACACATACACTCTGCTTTATCTTGTTGTACTGCTGTTCTGCTTGTACACTCTGCTCGATACTGCTTGCACAACATCTGCCCGCCATTTACGCTTTACTCTATATTACGCTTTTCGATAAATGTTCGACATCATCTTTGCGATTGTGGGTCTATACCTACTTTCCCGAGCTAGAGCGATCTTTGAGACACAGAACTCATTCGTTCCCTTCTCACGCGCTTTCTGACGGGAGGTGCACGGAGGTCAGCGAGACTTTCGGCTTCTTCGTCGCTACTTGACACCATCACCTCCGAGGTATGTTTTACTACTGATTCGTTTAAGCTTCACTTCTCACTGTATATTTGCAATACCAGTAGGTAATAAACTGTATTTCAATTTCAAATCACCTGGCAGCCATGGGCTCCTCTGCCGGCGATAGTTTGAGATCGGTTTGCCGGCGCGATCGAGACCTCGCGTTCTGGATTTTCTTTGGAGGGCCGATGCAGCCGAGCTTGGTACTGGTGGCGCTTCTTGCGTCGGACCTCGGGATTACTGGCGAATAGTCCGGAGCACCCTCACGAGCATATGAGGACACCGGCGTTTCACCGTGGCGGATGGCGGACTACACCATCGGTTTGGGAGGCCGGTTTGAGGCGAGGCGACTACTCGAAATCGTCCGGACCTTCATCATCGGCCGAGTGGTGGTGGTCGCCGAGTTGAGCAGAAGACTGCGGCGCCGGCTAGGCGAAGGTGGGAAGCGAGGCGGGATCGTCCTGAAGGGCGAGCTTCGTGGTAGGAGAAGTGCGAGAGGGACAAGGGGCGGTGGCCCGCTCGCCTACCATCTTGACATCTGAGGCGAGTGGGGAGACCTACCAGATCCCTTTTGCTCCTCCCCCAGCTGGTCATGAGTTGGCTGGTATTCCTAACTTGCCTCCGGTATGTACCTCTTTACTTCTGCATCTTGCATTGTCATTTCAGTTCAGTTCATTCGATATTCCATAGAATATTGATGCATCCGATATTTTGAGCTTCTTAAAGTACACGGCGATCGGTGGGTGAATGCCTCCATGGCGAGGATCTTTGCGGCGGACCTTGAGTTCTTAGCCTTCTACGGCCTCCCGGTATGTTTTCTCTAATATAGTTCCAAACCATATACACCTTTGCCGCTGTCGGCGACGCAAACATCGATAAAATTTCACGGCACTCACACATCATACTCGCCTGCTTGCATTACTGCAGCGATAAAGCGCTCACGGCATTCACACCGTACTCTCATACTCGTGATTCTGATCGATAAAGCGCTCACGGCATTCACACTGCTTCATACTCGTGATATTCGCAGCGATAAAGCGCTCACGGCATTCACACCTTGTACTCGCCTGATTGTGATCGATAAACCGCTCATATCTTGATGCATTTTCCTTTTGTACTTTTCAGCCTCCCTTCTCGATTCCTCCCGTGAGTGGCGGCGCTCCATCTGGACCTCCCATTTCCACGCGAGATGGCAGGATATTCCCCCGCACCAGAGGCGGCGGGCATGTGGGGAGCGATTCCGAGCTCGATTCACGTGGGATGGCGAGTCGGAGGCGGAGGCCTCTGAGGAGGAGGCCGGAGGCAGCTCGGGCTCGAGCTCCGACAGCGACACGTCTGACGATGCTCTGTGCTTACGCCGGGAAGAGGTGAGATGGACCCCATGGAGCCATTGATGATGATTCTGAGACCTGCTGTTTTCTTTCATTTTCTTTTTCTTGTACTTTTCTCTTTTTTGGTAGATAGGGTACTATGTACTGCCGTAGGCAGATTTTTGCTTTTCTCAAACTTTGTACTTTGAAAAGATTATATGGGATGAAACAAACTTTTGTCTGAAAAGAATGTTATACCTGCACATATCTGCATTTTTCATACTTTGCACTGCTTTGAGTCATGTTACACCTTGAATGTAAATGGAATGGATTTGTTGTCTGACAATTGAACACTTGCACCGTAATAATCAGATAACCAACCAACTAAACAGCGACACAACACATGCGAACCACTGCTTACAACTGGATAAACAGCCCATACTCTATTGGGGATTAATCTGCTGGGAATTGATCTGCGTATAGCCCATAACACAGCACTTGGTTCATTCTGCACACAGCAAGTCCTGAACAAATGACCCCAATTTGCTGAGACGGATCACAAAGCTGATACGGTTGCAGTCGAAACACACTTGGATGTCCCCAAATTTTCCCTCTCCTTCTCTTGCTTCAAGATGAATGTAGAGAATGGCACAAAGATTCGAACACAAACGAGTTTTTTTTGAAATAAGGAAGGGTTTTCAACGGTATCGAGCCTACCACAGAACACAGTGAGACAGACTCAAACAAAGAAATAAAAGGCACACAACCTAAAAGAACGAGACATGTACGGACAAGACTCAAAGCCAAAATCAAGACCGACAAATCAAAAAGACACGACGCACAGACATGTTTACAAAAAGACCTCAAATCTCGAGGAGCCAATTCCTCCGGGTATTATTCCCACCCTTTCTAATTTGTGATACTCACATCGCTTGGCCCTCAGGTTCATTTTTCTCTCAAAACCCTTTTCTTCACTTTTCTCTCAACTTACTCCTCTCTATTCTTTATTCTCTCATTTTTCAATCCCTCCCCAGGGTGATTAATGGATGAATAGGAAATCGCAATTCGCCCAACCTTGTTAGCTCACTATTTCTTACGGTAGATAGAGTGCCTTTTGGCGAAAAGTGCGTTGATGATAAAGGAGGAGACAGAACACCTGGCTCAACTGTGCCCCTAGTTCATTACTCCGACCGCTTTATTGTTTTTCTTTCTAAAACAGTTTTGATCCAGATGAACGTCGAATTAACATGCTTGTTCAATTTTGATTTGAAAATCATGCAAGCCAGGCTGTAAGCACTGAAAGTTTTCCTTTTTGGGTCCAAACATGGTCCAATTTTGGAAAATGGAATTGTTTTCGAGAGAATTAGTCAACCTTAGTAAAAATTTTCAAAAACTATTTTTGCAAACGGTCAATGCTCAACAAGCACAGAACCTACCCTCGAGATACGCAACCTTGGATTGGGGGCAATTTGGGAAAATTGCCCTTCTTTGAGGGACGATGGCAGCGGAAAGTTGCCCCTAGTTTGGCGGCGACTTCTGGCGGCAGCGTGGCGGAAAGTTGCCCCTAGTTTGGGTGACAACTCAGGGCAATCTTTATGGCAATGTGAGGCAACGGAAAGTTGCCCCTTGTTTGGATGATGCCGCGGCACGTTGTAAACCAGTCTTTTGTTGACGACGATCGGACCCTCGGGCGCGGAGGAGGCGAAGACGGTTTGAATCAATATATGTACACAGTCACCTGGAAGGTGTCGGTGGTTTGGACTTCAAAAGGAAGTTAATCACGTAGTTCCAGGTTGCTGCAATCGAGACATCAGATTCGGAAGAAGGCACAGGTGATCAAAACCATTACATGAACTGAGACGCTATGAAAGCGTTAAGAAATTTGGACCGAGGATGAAGTTGCCTACGTATCCCAAACATGGGAATCAAGCCTTACGTAGTTCCGGTTAAGGTACACTCGGGTATTTTAACCTTCACTGTTTAGGCTCTAACTTTTGCCAAGGTGCCCAATGTGGGTTTTCGACCTTGCGAGCTATATTCTCCTTTTCCTTCTTCTTTTTTTCTTTTGTATATATTTTTTATTTCTTTTGCTATATATTTTTTCTCTTTTTTTTTATTTTTTCCTTTTTCTCTTTTTTTTTTTATTTTCGTATTTTTCTTCTTCTTTTCCTTTGCTCTAACTTTTGCCTGGACCGCCCTTCCGGGTTTTCGGCCCAGCGAGCCTCTCAAAGGGTAAAAGTATAACAAATCCATGCCAAATGGTTTTGAAATTGAAGCCTCCCCTTTTCCGGGAGAATGACGGTTGCGGTACTTTGCAGGAGAATCCATCCCGGTTGCTCCGATTACGGTGCCTTTCGATCGAGGGCTGCTTCGAGTCTGGCCTCACTAAGCCGTATTGATAGCTAACCATCGAGCGCTCGATCTTTGGTCCATGGTTTGGAAAGGAGGGTCGAGTTTTGAGGTGAGAGCGATCCTAAGTGCGCAATCTCAAGCGATTCCACGTGTCTTTGCAAGACCGCACAAAACATTTATTTTTGAAAGTTTTTAAGAAAGCGACAAATCACTTTCGTATTGAAGATAGTGCGAACCGATCTGGATCAGCTAGGGTCCTTCTCGACTACTCCGACAAGGATGATTTCATTCATTAAAAGTTTAGCACGCCTCTCTTTCTTTCAAAATGATCAAAACTTTGTAAAACCCGAGGAATTTCTTCCTCTTCGTTTTCACCGCAGTGCTTAAAAGGTTTCGAAAAACTTAAGTCAAAGCAATAATTTTTAAGGCACAAAAGAGCAGGCGGAATGTGTTGTCACCCCATTCGAATTCTCTGGCACAACTAGCCCAATACAATCAATAAACATGGAAACACGGTAGCCACGGCTGTTTCATTCAGGTTTCCCGGGTGTAAACTGGCTCCACAGCGGAGGCGGACCCAAAAAGAAAGCGAAGAGAAGTAATTTACAAAACAAAACGGTGCTTGAGGCAACAACCCCGAAGTCACCTAGTATTCTATACAAAAGAGGGACTGACTCATTACAATTAGACAGACCCTTAAGCAAAAGGACTGACTCAAGACAATGAGACAGACTCAAGACAAAACAAAAGACTGACTCGACACCCAAGTCAGAACGTGCAAGGCCAAGATTCACGGATGCCCAAAAATGCGTGCCAAACGCCACATCCAAAAATGTACCAAACACTGCCCGCAGGCGGTTCACCTTCTGCTTATATACTCGCGGTATCTGTATCTTCAAAATCCAACAACTGAGTGGTGACGGACTTTCTTTGAAGTGGGAGGGAGGATAACCGTTATCAATCAAATCTTGCACCTCGTCGAAGACGAAACAATTATCGATGGCATGGCGATCTGTTGATGGTACGCCGCGATGAGGAAGCATCATGGGTATCAGGGAGATTCTTCGGGAGCGGCCGCGGCTCCAGGGGCTTAAGGTGTCCCCTTTCGGCAAGGATCTGCAATGCCTTGGACAATGGCATATGGAGAGCATGAAAGACCCTGCGCCCTCGGGGCTGGTACTTTGGAGCACTCTTGCTAGATGCACTAGCAAACGGATCGGCGGGTGCGGCCTTGGATTTTGGATCCCTTCCGGATGTAAGGCTGGAAGGGGGAAGAACTGTTTTGGCATGACGGGGCCTATCCCGATTCTCTGATTGACTGGAATTGCCCTCAGGCGGAGTGGGGAAAACGTCCTCCACAGCTTTTGACATAACTGCGGATATCTGTTGTTTGTTCATTCCTCCGGCTTTCAAAGCCTCATCGCCTACGGTTGTTCAATAGGGTCGGCCTCGGCCTTTATCTTGCCTCTGTCTCTGGCCTCAGCCTGATCGAGAGCTTGGTTTAATGCATCGTTGCCATAGTTGGAGGCCATCTCCGGTTGGCTGAGTTCGATGACAATTCGACCCAACAGCGGGGGCTCTTGGGGTATGAAGCTTCCGGCATAGGGTGCAGCTGGTGGTGAAACTGACATTCCATAGGCGAGATCCGTCACAGACCTTTGGAGATCACCTATCATCCCCATTAGTTCGAAAGTAGTAGGCTCACGAGCCTGGTACAGTTGAGGAGCCCAAATTGGATGTGCGGCAGGCGACCTAGGCGGATGCGGTATGCTGACAGCAGTTTCATCCTGTGGGGTGACTTCCTGACTCAACGCGGCCGTCATGACCACAATCTCTTCTGAGTTCTGCGTCATGTTCAGTCCTGCCTCAACAAGGAGAAGACACTAGCTGATCAAACCTCCGAGTCCCTGAACTGAAACGGAAAACAAGCAGCATTTCAGCCCTAAGCAGATCAAATACGGGTGTAGCCGGACAACTGCGCTCTACTACTGAACACTATTCCCCGGAGTCACTACTAAAACTGAATTGATACCCGCAGACACAGCTAATTCTCAACAGCACTGATATCGGTGCCCTCGGGCCGGATACCCAAATCTTGTAAACTGATATGTTTGTTCCCTGTAGAGATACACTCTAAAAGCACATAGCAGGTAAAAAGAGAGCCAATACACCCCTATGTTGGGGTAGGGTTTTTTTTGTCCTATTTTGTCAAGAGCTAGGGTTTCACTACGCACACAGCGGTTTCAAACAACCTAATATCAGGTGAGCAACCTGTCCTAGTTTGGAATGGTCACTATGGATTTCGATATGCACTAGGTCGAATGGTCGAAAAGGGTGCCCCGGTAAAACCGGGGTTTGTGTTCCCATACTGGCAGAGCCCGCAACCGGTCAGCCTTATGGACATGCCTTGACAAGACAAGCCTCCGGCAAACCGCTCAGGAATAGCAGATGGCCAACACGGTGTTCCTAGGCGCACCAATGCACATGCAATGCAAAGAAACACACAAGTGTAGTCAAAACAGGATATCACGAGTTCGAGTCAAGCTCTCTAACTCCCCAGCAGAGTCGCCAGAAACTGTAGACGCGCCCGTGGGCTTCTATCTAACAGTTCGGACTCAATTTGTTTGTTGCGGTTCTAAATCTGAACCAAAGAGTCCAAATCCGGCAAATCGTTTTGAGAAAAACGGATTTTTTTGAAAAGTAGTGCCAAACATGGACTGCTTTGCCAGATTACAGAGTCGCCACCTAAATATTTTAAAATGGGAAATTTAGGAAACCCTGACTCGGTGCAAGAACGCGTGTCCGTCATCACCAAAGTGGTCTTGGCTCGGGAGCTTGGGTACGATCGGGGAAGGTCAGCTATGAGCACCCCCTTTCGCCCGGTCCGAAAACCGGCCTCTACTAACCGTGATATCCAATTTTGAAAACTTTATGCGTTCTTATTCCAATTGTTAGCCTAGAATTACTATGTTATGCGCGCAGCAAACAAGTATAGACTAGATTGCCTAATTTGGAAATAAACATTGCATATCCGTTTTGTCTCGAAAAACGTGTTAGATTTTGCTACTCGCAAGTAGGCTAAAATACGGATTTTAATGAGTTGTTCCAACCTGCAATCTAACCTCCACCCACAGGCATTCAAACAGTAATATCACATAAGCATTTAGCCGCATGGTAAGCATACTGTCATGTTAACATTCATACGCATGCGATATGCTAAAGCATAAATACTTACATCGTACTCCGTGCCAAAAACAATAACCCGGTTAGCAAACATGCATGACCTAGTTCATGTTAAGTGGCTAATGCAACACAGGCATAGATGCAATCTAGAGTAGGCTCGGCTAACCCTAAACGTGGCATGTGAAATGCGCGAGTAGCACGTATTCAATTTGAATTGAAAATACGATGCAGTTTGCATGATGTGCCGAGCTCGATGCATGTGAACGAATGCATGAATGCACACATGCATTGCATAAGGTATGCTAATTTGAATGTGCCCTAATCTACCAACATAAGCGGGTAAATAAAAGGGAGAAAGAAATGGGGATTGGAAGACATACACCCACTCACACACACTTATTACAATTGCGCCCTCACTCGGAGGGACCAAAATAATAATACAGTCCCAAAATAAATGAATAAATATTACAAATTCTAATTATTGAATAAATAAATGTGAAATAAAAGGGGGGCCATAGCCCTGCCTTGGGGCGCGCGAATGGTGCATGCTTGATCCGACTTGCCCGGAAAACCCGTGTCATGGCATTGCTGCTTCTGTTTTTACTGCCCTGCCTCTCCAAAAATTCCCAAAACTTTAGGACACCTTCTAAATGATCTGAAATAACCCACCGGCTGGGGGAAGTGATCACCGGTTATTGAAATTGACCACCGGCTGCATGTGGGGTTTATCGGCACAAAAACAGTGCCGGTCGGCACAATATACTGCCGACCGTGAATTCCTCGGCAGACATTTTGACAAAGAAGAAGAAGACAAAGAATGCATGGCATGGGTTTTGGGGGGCATGTAAGCATGGTCATTGCCTCCTATCATGCTTGGGGACTCAAGGAGGCAAGACCCTTGGTTCTTGGGCCACCAATAGTGCATCTTGATGCATGATAACCCTAAGAACCAAGGTTGCATTTTGATGTGAAAATGCATGCAACACAAAAATGCTAACTAAGTCCCTATCATGCCAACATCAAGGGCCTTAGTGACATGGAAATTGAGGTGTGCTTTGTCACTTGAAGTACAAACACCCCTCATTTCCCATACTTGGTTTGACACCCCAAACCAAGTGATGAAATGCAACTTATGCAAACATGCCAACATGCAAACGTGCAAACATGGACCATGGGAGCCAAGATGCTAGCAAATTAAGTACCACACAACTAACACATTAGTCATGTAAAATGCTTAGAATGTGCAAGATGCTAGTGTGATGCAAACATGAGGCAAATATGCAATAGGATCAATAGGTTACAACACCTAGCGGACCAAACATGTAACTAACATGTGATGAGTATAAAGTAGTGGACTTAGCCACCATGGGGGAGGCCTCAAACCTCCCCAAAAACAGTAGCAAGATGTGCTTCAAAACAAGAACAAAATGTCATGCAAGCATGCAATTTGATGGGCCTAAGCCTAAAGCACCAAAGTGAACACCCAAGTGCCATTAACATGGCCACTCATGGCACATGTTGGGCAACCAAAAACAGAGATTCAACATGCAAAAATACACCCAAGTCCCACACATGGCAGCCCCAAAACAACTCAAAAAAAACATAAGGCAAGCATTATGCACATTTCAAGGCCCAAAGGACACACCCTTAAATCATAAAAAGAGATGATAAATCTGAGCATACGAGCATGGAATATGGCCTAAAATAGCATGGTAAAAGGGCCTCAAATTACTTAAATGACTTAACCAATGTATATGCATGGATCATATACTCAAAGCTTGTAAGCCATCATACAAAACAAACATGTGAAGCATGCCAAATGTGGCCAAGACAATGGCTCACAGCCCCTACACATGGTAAGATGATGCTAATATTCCCATGAAACCAAGCTACAATATGCAAAGAACATGGCTCGAATGCATGGCATTCTTTTAAGCATAAGGGGACATTACAAAGCAAGCATGAGATACATGTTAAAGGCTATGAATCTAACCTAAAAAAGAGATCAAACATGTTCCAAAACACTCAAAACAACTCTGAAATGAAGCCAAATGTAAGCCTACATGCATGCTACCCTTTTAGCCCAAAACCAAGGCGAGCAAAAGGCCAAGGGGAGAGGGGTGTCCCTCCCCTATATACGACCTAAAACCATCTCCCTCACCCGAAAACCCCGGTTTCGGTGGTGAGAAGGCCAAGAACACCAAGCAAACAAGGTCTAAGACAAAGGTCACCAAAATAGCCAAATAAGGCCTAAAAGGGTGAGCCTTTGTTCAAACCACAAAATGACCTTAATGAAGGTTCAAGAACAAGTAAAAACAAGAGTTTTTTATCTTAAACACAAACTCAAAAACACAAAGCAAAGAGGGTAGAAAGAGGTTGCAAAAATGGGGAATATAAAGTAATGTTCTTACCCTTGAAGATCCTTTGAAGAACAAGTGATGCAACCACTCTCTAGTGCTCAAAACCAGTCCAAAACCAACACAAACAACCTTCCAAGTCTCTCAAACTCAAGCTAAGGTGTAATGGTGTGTGTAATGGTGCAAAAGTAAGGTAAATCTACACTTTTAAGCCTAAAATCACACACACAAGAGGAGAGAGATGGAGATATAGATATATGACAGAGATATATGTATATGAGCTCTGGTTTTTGCCTTCAAAGACTCTAACCCGATCCAAGAGGAGAAGCCTTGCTTATATAAGCAAGCAAAGCTTAAGCTAAGCCAACTAGGCTCATCCCTCCATACACGTGTATGGAGGGGAGCAAAGGTGATAAAGCCGTCTCGAAAATATCTCGAAGCAACAGAAGTGGTCGGCAGGCAAAATGGTAATTTTGCCAAAAGAGTGCCGATCAAGCACAAAATGGTGCCGACCGGCACAATATAGTGCCGGTGGCAACTACAGCCAGCCGGTGGCCTCTAGCCACAGCCGGTGGTGTGTGGGGATGCCTCAGAAGGCATTCCCTACCCCTCAAAGGCAAAACACAAGTGTTTGGTGTAAAACCAAACACAAAACAGTCAAGTTCGGAGGTCCTGAGGCAAGGCGCGCGAGCCGAGAACTCCGAGAACTCCGAACAAACACAAACATGGATAATCACCGAGTGTTCCAACGGTGACGTCCAAGTCTTGAGGACGGTCAAAAATGGGGTGTCTACAGGCACAAAAGAGTGCCGGTCGGCACAATAAAGTGCCGATGGCAACACTAGATGGCCGGTGGCCTCTAGCCACAGCCGGTGGTATGTGGGGATGCCTGAGAAGGCATTCCCTGCTCCTCCAAGGCAAAACACAAGTGTTTGGTGCAAAACCAGACACAAAACGGTCAAGTTCAGAGGTCCTGAGGCAAGGCGCGTAGCCGAGAACTCCGGGAACTCCAAACAAACACAAACATGGATAATCACCGAGTGTTCAAGTGGTGATGTCCAAGTCTTGAGGACGGTCAAAAATGGGGTGTCTACAAACCCCTTTTGTTTTGGCCTTCTCACCACTGAAATCCAAAGGATTTTCAGTGGTGGAGAAGTGGTTTTGAGGTCTTGTATAGGGGAGGGACACCCCCCCTTCTTGTGTCTCATTTACTTGTGTTGTTGGCTTATAAGAGTAGCATGTTTACTTAGCATGTCTTGGTTCTATTTCAGCACTTTTTAGTGGTTTTTAGGGTCTGCCTTAACTTTATTTCATGATGGTTTGATGTCATCTTGCATGCTTCACATACTTGTAGAGTAACCTTGCATGTTTGCATAACATGCCTCTTGTATTTCGACCATCATGCTTACATGTTCTAACTTAACTTTGAGAAGTTTTAGCCTTGTTTCACCTTGCTTAAGTTCTATTTGGGGTTGTCTTGGTCATGCTTGCCATGCTTTGTATAGCCACCATGCATTCTAGCGTGTTAGCTTTGGGTGTGTGAGTCATTAGCATGCTTTACTTGGGCCATTTCAGTGATTTGGTATCACTTGTCATAGTATTTCAGTCCGTGTTTCATGCTTGTATGCTTGCATTTGTCATCCTTTCAATGCTTTGAAGAATTGGTGTCTTATGCTCCATGTTTGGATCATTGTGCATGTCTCCATGTTTAAGTCTTTGGGATGCCATCTCATTGGGTTTTGGGGTTTGTTTTGGCATATTAAAGCTCTGATTTTCCTTGATTGAGCCATGCCATGTTTGGTTGTAATGGGTGTAGTGCATTTCTCCCTTTTTGGCCTTGTATGCGCCTTGTTTTGTGCTCACCTTTCTAGCATGATTTGACCACATCCCATGCATGTTCTAGCCTTGTTTTGGCCTGTCTTGGGACTATTTTGGATCGCCTTGGCCCTTTGGGGCTTGGTTGATATGGCCATAGTTCAAGTTCCTTGGCTAACTTTGAGCTTTAAGTCCATTAGTATGCTATGCTTATCTTATGTGCATGATTTGGCATCGTTATTGGCATGATTTCAGAGCTTATTGCATCATCATATTCTCATGTTTATCCCATCTTTCTCATGTTTGAATATTGTGCATTGTGGTCTAGCTTATCGACCAATGTATGTGTGTGCATGCCTCCCATTTTGGTCCCTTGATTTGGGTGTTTTGGCCACTGATTAGGGCATGGCTGAGGTTTGTCCTTTTGGTTTAAGCCCATGGAGTATGTTTGCTTTCATGGTATTTGCATGTTCGTATTGCGCCGAGTTTGCATATTGAGTATATTGCATGATGTTTAATTAGTTGCATCGCATGACATTACTATATACTTGTTTCATGCTTGGGTTGTTTGCAAGCTTGCTTGCATACTCATATTGCATTGGGTTTGTTTGTATGCCATTAGTCTTGTTGCATTGCATAATGTCCCCATGTTGCATTGCATTTGGCATACTCGTTTGCATTACATTGTGTTTGGTTTGAGGTTTCAACCCAAACACGAAGAGCGAGGAACGTTCGTACTAGAAGTGACGAAACGTCCCTCAATCCTTAGTAACCAACGCTTTTGATCCAAGCATGATAGTTCTAGGCATTCATATGTTTTGTTGCATTCATTCCATATTAATTTGCACATTTGACACCTTTGGCCATCATGCATCGAAATGCGTGATTGGTGGCCCGAGGGTCGAAAGTCATACTCCCTTGAGTTCATAGCATGATGGGGAGAGTGATTGTGCACACATTGTCTTGTAAATGCCTTGCCATGCACTGTCTGTCCTCGGCTGCAGCAAAAACAGAATTCTGCAAGAAGGGATGGTAGTCGGCCACATTCAGTGCCGGTCGGCTAACAATTTTTGGCCCATGGCCCTACTTTTGGTCGATGACCATGTTTACATGGCCAGTGGTCCCATTTATTGGCCGGTGACATCCCTCAGTGCTCAGGGAGTGGTTCAGAAGCAACCTTGGGACTTGTGTAGCTTTCAGAGGCATAAAACAGTGCAAACAAAGGCAACAGTTGGCATGGCAACGAGTTTCCGAGCGAGGCGAATCGGGCATGCATCATCCAATCATTTCGAGGCGGAGCTACGGTGGCCTCTTTAATTTCATACTTAGATTGTTTTCTAATTAATTTGTTAATTGATTAAGGATTTTTTAATATTTAATTAACTAGGGTAGTTGATTAATTATTCGGTTTGTATTATTTATTCGGACCCTCCGTCGAGAGGGCAAATTTTGTAATAAGTGTGTGTGCGTGTGTGCATGTCTTCCAACCCCACGTCTTTCTCCCTTTTACTTACTTGCTTTTAATGGTTAGTTTTAGGCCACGTTTCAATTAGCATACTTATGTTAGCATGTTTGCATACATTCATTCATATTGCACGCACCGGGCTCAGCACATCATACTAATTGCATAATACTTCAATTCCAACTTGAATACGTGTATCGAGTTGTCTCATTTCACATACCATCCTTAGATTAGCTGAGCCTATTCTGGTTACATTTTTGCATGTGTTGTATTAGCCATCTTAACATGAACTAGGATCATGCATGATTTCTAACTAGCTTCTTGTTTTGGCTCGGAGTATACTGTGAGTGTTTGTACTTTAGCATCTTGCATGTGTGTGAGTGTTAACATGACAGCATGCTTACCATGAGGCTAATTGCTTATGTGATATAACTGCCTGAATGCCTGTGGGTAAAGGTTGGATTACTTGAGCTGGAATAATTCACCAAAATCCTCGATTTAGCCTACTTGCGAGTAGCAAAAATTCAAAACTATTTCCAAACAAATGGATATGCAATGCTTTGTTCCAAGTTAGGTGATCTAGTCTATACTTGTGTGTTGTGCGCATCACATAGTAATTCTAGCTAAATAATCGGAATAAGAACGCATGTGTTTTCAAAAACTCGATATCATGCTTAGTACAGGCCGATCTTCGGATCGGGCGAGCGGGGATGCTCATAGATGACCTTCCCCAATCGTACCCAAGTTCCCGAGCTGAGGCAACTTTGGTGATGACGGACACGTGGCCTTAGGCAATGAGTCAGGGTTTCCTAAATTTTTCCAAAATAAATATTTAGGTGGCAACTTTGTATCTGGCAAAGCAGTCCATATTTGGCATTTCTTTACAAAAATCAGTTTTCCAAAACGATTTACCAGATTTGGACTCTTTGGTGATTTACCGGTCTCGCATTGCACTTTGCGGGACTAGATTCAGAACCGTGACATTTGAGTCCGAACTGTAGCATGAGGCCCTCGAGGCGCGTCTACAACACCTCACATGTTGCCCCATATAGGTAGTGACGCCAGATTTTCAATGCAAATACTCCTACAGCAAGTTCTAAGTCATGAGTTGAGTAATTTTTTTCGTGTGGCCTTAGTTGTCAGGAAGCATACGCAATGACTTTACCATTCTGCATTAATACACATCCCAAACCCTTATAAGAGGCATCACTAAAAATAGTAAATCCATCCATACCTAAGGGTAGGGTAAGAATCAGTGCAATCACAAGTCAAGTCTTTAATTCTTGGAAAGCTTATTCTCTCTAGTCGGTCCAGTCAAATGATATCCCCTTTTGGGTCAATTGAGTCAATGGTAAAGCGATTTTGGAAAAATCCTTCACAAACCTCCTGTAGTATCCGACTAAACCCAAGAAACTTCGAACTTCAGTAACATTCACCGGTCTAGGCCAATTCACCAATGCTTCAATCTTTTGTGGGTCGACTGAGATGCCATCCTTACTAATCACATGTCCCAAAAACATAACATTATCAAGCCAAAATTCACACTTTGTTAGTTTTGCATACAGTTTTTGTTCTCTTAAGGTCTGTAAGGCAATTCTCAAATGACGTTTATGTTCTTCCTTACTCTTGGAATAAATCAAAATGTCATCTATAAAAACAACCACAAATTCATCGAGGAATGGTTTCAAAATTCTGTTCATAAGGTCCATAAATGCGGTAGGCGCATTAGTAACTTCGAAAGGCATAACAAGAAATTCATAATGTCCATACCTCGTTCGGAAGGTAGTCTTTTCAATGTCCTCTGTTTTGACTTTCAACTGGTGATATTCGAATCTAAGGTCAATTTTGGAGAAAACCTGAGCACCCTGTAATTAGTCAAATAAATCATCAATACGAGGCAGTGGATATTTGTTTTTCACTATTACCTTGTTCAATTCACAGTAGTCAATGTAGAGTCTTAGTGAGCCGTCTTTCTTTTTCACAAATAAAACTGGTGCGCCCCACGGTGAAGTACTGGGCCTGATGAACTTTTTATCCAACAATTCTTGCAACTAAATTTTTAATTCCTTCAATTCAGTGGGTGTTACTCTGTACGGAGCTTTAGAAATTGGCTGTGTACCAAGCAACACTTCAATGGTGAACTCGATCTCCCTATCAATCAAATCCCCTGGAAAATCATCTGGGAAGACGTCTGGGAATTCTCTGACTATAGGAATACTATCCACATTAACTTTAGTATCAGTAGGTACGATCAATACAGAACATAGATACCCTTTACACCCCTTTTTAATTAATTTGAATGCTTTCATAGATGAAATCAGATATGGGGGAGGTACTACACCAACTCTGTTAAACACAAATTCGGGCAAACCCGGTGGACGAAAAATAACTTGTTTCGTTACACAGTCTATGGAAGCATGATATTTTGTTAACCAGTCCATTCCCAGAATCACATCAAAATGATCACTATTCAAGGGCAGTAAATCAATATACAAAAGTACATCCCCAATAACAATCTCACATGCAAGATTCACATAAGCACAAGTCATGGATCCCCCAGCAGGTGAAGATACAACTAACAAATAGTTCATGAGTTCCAGTGGTCTATTTAATTTTCGTGAAAAAGCATGCGAGACAAATGAATGTGTAGACCCCGAATCAATCAGAATATAAGCATTTTGGGCACAAATTGAGAGTATACCTGACACAACTGTCTCAGTGTTCTGTACATCTCCCGGTACAAGTGCAAACACCCAGTCTTGCCTTAAAGGCTCTTTTTCCAGTAGCTTTGGGATTGGGTTTCGGTGTAACAGTTGATGCTGTGGCACTAGCTACAGCCTTACTATTGCCTTGAGGCATGGAAGGGCAATCTCTGACCATGTGGCCCATCTTGTCACACTTGTAACAAGCACCAAAAATTCTATAACAAACTCCCTTATGCCTTTTTCCACATTCGGAGCAGGGTGGTATGGAACTGTTTCCCTGACTGCAGTTGCTTGTTGACCCTGTGTTTTGCTTTTTATTCAATGAGTTATTTTAGCCCTTTTTGAAATTGAAGCCTCGTCTCTTGCCCTGCCATTCAGTCACTGGTGACCTAGTCAATTGCAATGCAGTGACGTTTGCCTCGGCCATAATTGCTCGGTCAAGGACATCCACATATTTGAGTAGTTTCAAAACATTAATTCAATCAAGTATCTCGACATTAAGCTCGCCTTCAAACTTCCTGGCCTTTTTATAATCAGTATCCACCATGTGTAGTGCATATCAGGCAAGTTCGGTGAACTTAGATTCATATTCTGCTACTGACATGGTACCTTGCTTCAATTGTTCAAATTCAGTCAATTTGCGATCCCTGACACATTGAGGGAAGTATTTTTCATAAAAAGCTTCTTTAAACTGAGCCCAAGTCATAGCATTATTTGTGTCACGTATAAGCATCCACCATCGTCTAGCTTCTTCTTGTAAAGTAAACGTGGCCAATAACACTTTATGTGCCTTAGAACACGGAAATACTTCAAATAACTTTTCGGCTTCTAAAACCTATGCTTCGGCCTTTAATGGTTCAAGGCCTACTTGGAATGAGGGTGGCTTCATTTTGTTGAACTTCTGTGTCAAAGCAATTACATTGTCATGAACATTCAGTTCTGGTTGTACTGGAAGAGGTGGGGGCTGTTGGTTCTGTTGTTGTCTTAGGGCCTCAGTCAACAGTTCAACCGTTCTTTCTAACCTTGTCATTCTTGCCTCAGATGATTCAGATTCATCGGCATTTCTTGCATTCTCCATTTCACTATATGCAATATGGTAATAATAAACATAGGAAATTGCTTACTTAAGCACATTAGCACATTAGCACATTAGCACATATATTCATATCATGGCCACTAATTACTTTTCTAGGACATCCTATAGCTCATTTGAACACGTGTGTACGGTATAACTCGTGCTCTGATACCACTCTGTCACGACCCAAACCCGCCCCTAAGGGTTTAGCATCATAACCGGCCAGTAATCCGTGATTACCGTAGGCCTGCTTAACAGTACTGACAATAATACAAAGTAAAGGGCTGACGGAAGCCAAACAGTAAATAAGAGATGTCCAATGAGCTGTGAAAATCAAAATGGCAAAAAGACTTTTCAGAGCATATACACATTCATAACTATAAACATATATACACGTGTCAGATACACATAACATCCAGATTAGGAATCCAATCCCTTTACAGTAACTATACAGTCAAAAGTCTTATTCGTTTACTACAAAAACAGAGACAAAAGGGTGAATCAGAAACACCCCAAAACAGCCTTGGCTTTAACGGATTTGGAACCTTGAAGTGAGGCACAAAGGCTGGCTTGACAAAACATGAGCTCGACTTGACGCACCTAGCTTCGGTCCGGTGCCTGGCTACCTACATACATATATAAACAGTGAGCTAAAGCCCAGTGAATAACAAACGTGTAAAGAGGTTAAGAATGAATGTCCCTTCAGTAATTAAAACAGTCATTTGCATCAATAGCTTAGTTATTCAATTAGTGACTCATATGTCATGCCATATCAGTCAATTAGAAATCATATCAATCATATGTGGTACATCCCATAGCAAAACAGTACAGTAGGTCTTAATAGACCGAACAATCAGTTGATAGCCATCAAAAGCGAAAGAAATGAGTAGTTACAAGCATTGAACCGACAGAGATCTCTGAATAAAGCGGAAGAATGATAAAGACAAAGATAAAGAAGTTGCTATAGATGCCACGCGTACAGTTCACAAATAGGCCTAACACTCATTCAGGAAACAATGTCATTTCGAAGGCAAGATACCAATCGTTAAAAATAATCATAATTGAACATATCTTTACAACATTGTTACTCACAGACATCGGGCTATGTGCAAGCTAATCTGCGTCCCCGGTGCCAACCCTATACGCATTAATCTAACACATACTAAATTACGCATTCGGGATTAACAACTTAGCCCCTATCTTGACTTGGTGTGGTTCTATAACATTATCCCCATTAAGATGCCTTAAACATGGCCTAGGAATGCCTAAGATGGAATGAGGATGCAAAGATGCACTTTAAAACACTTTTCAAAATTTGCTAAAAACAAGGGTCTCGCTCGAGCGTGGCTTTCCCCGCTCGAGCGGACATGCAGACAAAGAGGCTCCGCTTGAGCGGACTGCAAACTCATGAAAAA
This sequence comes from Camellia lanceoleosa, assembly GCA_025200525.1. NCBI lineage: Eukaryota > Viridiplantae > Streptophyta > Magnoliopsida > Ericales > Theaceae > Camellia > Camellia lanceoleosa. Next base: position 43,941,398 of record CM045765.1, read on the forward strand.
GTACTGGTTGCACGTTTTTTACGCTCGATGGACGCTCGACCTACGATCGAGCGTGAGACTCAGACCCTCGCTCGAGCGTAGATTGCCTCGCTCGAGTAGACTGCAAAACACATGAACTTCTGGGCATATGCATTTCACGCTCGGCCGTAACCTTCAACGCTCGAGTGGAAGTGCATGTACTCAGAGTGTACGCTCGAGCGTGAAGTCCTTCGTTCGAGCGTGGATCAAAAATCTAGAATTTCCAGATTGATCCTTAAGCACAAAACTCAACCTCAAAAGCTTCAAATTCGATTTTTCTGGGCTAATTTTCTAGAAAACACTTAGAAACCCATCGTACAACATGTTTGAAGATCATTTCGCAAAATCAAAGCCCAAAGGTGTGACAATTGAACACAATTTCAAACAAAACTTTATGAACATAACAAGAACATTACATGCATGAGTTCCTATGAACTCTAATGCTCCAAAACATGATCAAATGCAAGATTGAGCTCAAAATCATGGTGAATTCATGGACCTTAACTAAAATATGAACTTGCATGTAAGAATTTCATGGAAAACAACCTCAAAACACTATGATATGGACATGCATGTGTGAAATCACTCTCAAATCAACACTTTAAGCCAATTCTTGACTCAAATCACTAATTCTCCGTGAACCATGCATGTAACAACTCACATTCATAATTAAGAGGGTGAGTTTCCTACCTTAGGTCTTGAATTCCAAGTATGCTAGCTCAATTTTGCAAATTCCCTTCAATTCCTCTAATTTTCCAAGCCAATTTCTTGTTGAATCCAAATTTCTCCTATCTCCCTCTCTCTCACAATTTTGGGTCAAGAAGATGAATGAAAAGTGGTGCATCAACATATGTAAAGTGTAAGGAGTGTTGGTCTTGAATTAGGCCGCGTAGTGGCAAAAGTGTAGTTTACTTGGGTTCAATTAGTTTAACATTATTTAATCTAATTTAATAATTCCAAATTGAATTTTAATTAAACCTACCATAAAATTCTATAAATCCTCATTAGCATATAACACTAACCAATTTCTGAATCAGTCGTCGATAAGGCTTTCAATTCGCAGTTCGAAATCAAAACATGAATAGATCATTCAATGGCAAACAGATAGAAATGCATTTAAGCAACACACTCATGCAATCAATTTAGAATTTCATCCTAATCAATTACTTATCATGCTTAATTATAAATTAATACTAATCAGAGGTGAGGGTTGTCACAACATTTCAGTGAGAAAAAAGAAAATTTTTTACACAAACAAAATGAAACACAATGTCTTGACGAAGATAGCTTTTATTCAAGCACTCAAAACGTCACAGCTTTGAACACAGCAGTAGCTGCTGTGCATAATGCACAGCAGCATCCCCATACCCCATATATACAAATAATTATAAATACAACCTATACATAGCACATATGAAACACTAGTTATATTATACACATAAAACGCAAGGTTTTTTTTTTTTTTTGAACTAGAAAAAAAAAAAAAAAAATGCTCCGAGGTGTCATCAATGTATCTGTGGGCACAGACCTTGGGGTAATCAGTTGCCAGTCTGATTTGATTCAACTCATAGGAAGGGACTCACCACCGAGGCACCAATAGAACTCAATCATACACCACAAACGAGTCCAGATTTCAATTGGAATATAAGGCGAGATCTCCGTAAAGAACCAGCTGCAAAGCAGCAAATTCACCTCCCCAAGAATTTGAAATTGGATCACGCCTGTGGAGAGGGATGCCTTCTTCATTAGGCCACCACTCCGATGGTTACAAGGATTTGTTTGATTGTGTTGTTCGTGTCTACACCTTGACATGAAGTCCATAAAGTTTGAATGGCTCAATATAGTTTTTGAATATAAAATTTTTATTTTTAATATAATATTTTTTATAATAATTTAAAAAGCAAAAAAACTATATAAAATTTTTATACATAATGATGTGACTCATTGTAAATTTTTTATTTTAAAATAAAAAATCATTAAAAATAAATTTATTTATAATAATGATATTACTATATATTTTTATTAAGTTTTTTTTTAAAATAAATTTTACATAAAAATATATATTTTTTCTATTTATTATTCACACACTTCTCAGGGCTGGTTTGGCATCACTTGTAAAAGTTATAAAGTCAAAAAGTTACTAAAAAATTAAAAAAGTTTATACTATTCACCTTCCTTTCGCGGGAAATTTGTCAGGTCAACAAAAAAAAGAAAAAAGAAAAAAGAAAACAGTGCAGCCACAAATTCCATAAAAAAAAAAAAAAAAAATTCCTTTAAAAAAATAAACCACAAATTCCTTTAAAAAAAATAAATTGAAATGCATGGAAAGTCAACGCGGTGTTGTTGACTGTGTTAGAAAGGGCAATTTGGTAATTTTGATATTTGCTACAATAATTTATTACACATTTTTTTTTATAAGAAGTCAATTTTTTTTTTCTAAACATACATCTTTATTTTCTCTACTTTTTTAATTGAAAAGTTAAAAAATACACTTATATAGATCATCCCAAACAATCACTAAATATAGAAGAAATTATTGAATGCTCCTACAATAAATTTAGATAGTGTTCCAAATAAATAGTTATTGGTCCAAATCATGAAATTCACCACTTTTAGAAAGAATTTTGAAGAGAGGGTTTATAAATTTTTTTTATTTGTTTGGTTATATATTTTGAAAATTGTTTTGGAGTATGAGAGTTTTGGATGATTTGATATTTTGTTATAATTGTGTAGATGTGTATGAAAAAAAAAAAAAGTGATTGATAAGGAGAGATGAGAGAAAAAAAAAAAAGTGATTGATTGATGTATAGGAAAGAGAAATTGATTTTGAATTTTTTTATTTTTTTTTTCAAAATCACTAAACCAAACAAAATTTTGAAAAATTCTCTAAAATTTGTTTCTTAAAAACAAACCAAACAAGGGCAATATTTTTATGGTAAATATAAGACAATAAAATAATGAAAAGGACGTGCCACCCACTTAATTGGTTCAAACTCCTCAAGTCTAACCAATTTACATCATGTAACATATTTGTTGACCTTCATAGAGTGGCTATTTGTTTGTTTATTTTTTTTTAAAGATTTTTTTAGAAGTTAAAAAAGTTAATATATTTAACAATTATTATGATATTTAATTTTTTTAACTAATAATAAATAATTTTTTAATTTTTTAATTAAGTAATGCTAAAGATTCCAAAAATTTTATTAAAATTTTTACCAAATGTCTCACATGGGTGTGAGACCACATGTGACACATTTGGTAAAAATTTTGGTAAAATTTTTGAGATTTCTAGTATTTTTATTTTTAATTTTTTAACTAAAAGTTAACCTTTTTATTAACATCCCAAACGATTTCTAAACAGAGAGACATCAAACTATTTGCAGACCAGACCACTGAAACAAACTGCCTTGCCTTTGCGGGCCAACTTCAAGTCGGACGTGTCCTTGCTATATTCAGGGTCATGTTTGCAGCCCATTTTTCTCATCCCCTGTTTGGAACAGTGGTTATTTTAGTTGATTCTTTTTATTATTTGGCTATTTTATGATATGAAAAAAAATTATGTTTGGAATAATTTGTAAATTTTTTATAATAGATGGTTATGAGAGAAAAAATAATTAATTAATGTGTAAGATATAATATTTAGTCTTCTTAATTATTTTAAATTTTGTTTTGTCTTTATTAGCTATTTTAACCAATAATCAATGATCTAAACACAAAAATTTCTATTTACAATAATCCCTCCTTTGGGATGAGCTAATTTAGCCTAACTTTTTGACTTTTTGACTTTTTGACTATTGTAGCCTAACTAAAATAACTTATGTTTGAGATAAATTTTGAAATTTTTGTATTTGATTTGATGGTTGTAATAGAAAAAGTAAAATATGTATGATTTGAATATGACATTTTATTTTATTGACTAAATTAATTTGCTTTGTCTTTATTAGTTAATTTTATCAAACTAGTGATGCGTCTTGATTTAAATAAATAGAAATAAAAAAATATTAATTTAATATTATGTATTACTTATGTGATAAGAATATTTTTTATTAAGCTTAAGATCTCATGTTCAAATCTCACTCTCTTCTCAATCTAATTAGTTTTTATTTATTTTATTTTTTTATTTTGAATAGATAAATTGACACTCTAATGAGAGAGAAAAACTTCTGAACACTAACATTGTTTTTCCCTTTGTCTTTGTTTGGCAACTTGGGCTGGGCTGGGCTGGGTTGGGTTTGGGGCTATTTTAGTCACAAAAAAATAAAATAGATTTTTTAACTTAATAAGACAAAACATTACATCTCACCCATAATCATTACATTTTTTTCTCTTACAAAAGTCAACAAAGTCAAAAAGTCCATCCCAAAAAGCCCATAATCATGAAAATGTACTGAATTTTAATTTTTTTTGGGACAATCCGGGCAGGCGGAGCACATGCACGCGCGTGTGGCAATTTTTACATAACCAACTTAGGCCATAATTTTGGCCCAAACCCATCTTCGAGGCATCCATAAACTCCCTTTCTTCGAAAAATTTAGATGCCCCAAAGGACTCATGCCTTTATCAAAATATTGAGATTTAAATACTTATCAAAGCTTTTCTCTACAATCAATGTGGGATTTGTAGTTATACACAATTTTCAATACCTCATTCATGAGGCCAACTTTATAAGACAAAACTAAGCAGATTGGAAAAAATCAATCCGTAACCATTCGTTCATCGTTACGCATCCATCCAAAATGCAGTGAATTGGTTCGGTTCGGTCAGTTTGGGCTGATCGGAATATTCGATGCTCACCTCTACCAATATATATGTAAGTGAGCATGTGGATCGTCAAGTTTAGAGATACTTTAGGAGTCCACCTTTTTTGAGAAGCCTTATGTGAAGTGCCTTCGTGATGGAGCGTTACTTGGTCTCAAGCGGAGCCAAGCTTGTCAATCTTTTTTTTTTTATTTTAATTTTTTATTTGGAAACATTGTGCCTGTTTGGCACAGCTTATAATCAGCTTATTCTAGCTTTCAGCTTAATTTAAGCTATTTTGATATGTTTGGTTTAGCTTATAGCTTATAGCTTATAGCTTATAGCTTTTTGGAAGTCAGAAATCAACTTATTCTTTGAGTGAGGCAAGAGATGTTTTAAGAATAAGCTGGAAATCAGCTTAAGCTGAAAGTTATAAGCTTTAGTAGCATAAGCTATAAGCTTTCCTGACTCTACCAAACAAAGACTATTGTTTTGTGTAATGATATTGTGTAAAAACAAGTTGAAGTTTGTTGAAAATATATCTAAGTATGAAGATTGAATTTAAATTATTTGTGAGATTTGTAATGTAAGCACTACTCAATGGACTTATTCTTATTTTGTTATAGCTTCCGTTAAACCACATTTATAATTATACAATTTGATTTTGTTATAGAGGCTGAAGGTCATCAAGGATTACTGGCCGCTTATGACCTAAACCTTTAGAGCAGGTTCAGGTTGTGACAGTTATATTAGGATGTTATGTTTGAGAATAGTATACTAATGAATTTTTGTGTGTTACATTAGAGTGTTACAATAAAGAGTTTTTTTGGAGTGTTATATTATAGTGTTACATTTGGGTAAGATTTTTTTTTTTTTTTTTTTTTTTTTTTTGAGTGTTACATTTGAGTGCTACATTGGAGTGTTACAGTTTAAAATTATACATTTGTCCAAAGCTTACTAAAAAGTTTTTGTACTACTTTTGAAATATTTGAAAAATTTTACATTCATTTGGAATATTTAAAGAATGGGTATTGATTTAGACCCCCTTAAAACACTCACCCCCACAACCCCCTCACACACATGGAGGTTGGGGATTGGGTGAGAAGAAAAAAAGAAAAAAAGAAAAAGAAAAGTTAACCAATCAAAATTAAAGGGGGTGAAGGGGGTGACCCCCAAAGGGGATCTCAACCTTTATTCTTAAAGAATCCCATATTTCAATTTATTTTTATACTCATTTTGAAATGTTTTCCAAATAAAAAAGATTCTCCTATAAAAATTCATTTCAAATTTGATTCTTATACATTGTGTACCTTACCTTTCTATTATAAAAGAAAAAAAGAGAATGAAACATAATACAAATAAGGATATAACCGAAAATTTATTTTTTAAATGATATAATATATATATATATATATCTTTTCATCATTAATGGGATCAATTGATCTATACAAAAATTCTTAGAACTAAATGAATCACCATTCCTTAGCAGAAAATTTATAAATAAATTTTCCATTAATCAACCCATGTAAAATTGGCCCACCCAATGCTTATATAGCATAGCCACTTGGTGAAACAAAAGATATTGGTACATTTGGAAAGATGAACTTGGCCATGAAGCAAAGATCAACTGTGGTCAATAAACAACTCAACTATAGTTTTGGATAAGCTTAGGAGTAGAAGAAACTTCCTATTATAGAGGTGATTTTTGAAGGATACATGTTATTTTAATAATTTTTTAATTTTTTATAAAAAAAAATATGTAGAAAAATAAATAAAAAAAGGTAATATGACAATTTATAATAACTTTTTTGACTTCTTAACTAAAGTACTTATTTGGTTTTATTTATATATTAAACATCATCTAAACCCTCTGGCCGAAAACCGTTGATGAGGTGGTATTATTGATATTTTTTTTTTGGTAGATATAAATCGATGCAACTTATCTTTCCGTTAAACTCTCGATTAATTAGTTTAAGGCAAAAAGGGCCTTCACCCCTACTAACCATATTTTTAACAAAATGTAATTCCAAATAAATAATAGAGTACTTTTGACGAGCTAATGCTTCACGTACATACACAATTCCTGATGTACATTCTAGGATTCTATCTTCAGGAGATAATCTAGTCATGTCCAGTCAGGCTTTTTGAACCTTGGGTTTGCTTACCCAAATTATTCCTGGTATGAAAAACACAAATCGAATTACTTCATAGCCACAACTTTTGCATCAATACATAGGAATTTATTATTGGTTATACCTCCTAACCATAGTGACATAGCCAGATACTTTAGGATAAAATACATATAGTAAATATATAATTGAGCGAGTGAGAAATTAACAATCTAGAGCAAATTTAAGCTTTGTGAGGGAAAAGGCAAATCAGAAGGCCTTTTTCAGCATTAGGCATGGGATTGAAAACAATCTTCTCGTTAGGAATTACTTTCTCCCACTTGAACCTCTTTACCAGATTATGCATGAACACTAGTATTTCCAATCTAGCATACTCTTTTCCTGGGCACATTCTTGGTCCTCCTCCAAAAGGCACGTATGTGTAAGGTGCGGGTCCAGATCCCTCAAACCTTGATGGGTCAAACTTGTGTGGCTCGAAGAAGAATTCTGAATTTTTATGTGTCGAGTTCGCACTCCAATATAATTGATGATTTCAAAATGAAAGAAGAAAAATAAAATGAAAATGACAAGGTAAAGTTATTAAGTAGCTTACAATTTCAAACAAGTACATAATACAAATAATCTAGTCCAAATCTAGACTAGATGCAAACAAATAAAATAAAGATGGTATAATTATCGGATCGACTTATTTTTTTTTTTTTATGTGATATATATAAAGAAGAGTCTTAAAAAATGAATGGTTTGAATCTAAACGAGTCTCGTAGTGGGTCCCATTGGCCCAAACAGCACCTCTTTGGTCCAAATCTAGACCTGAGAAATTCCAATCTCATAAAACAATTATATATGAAATTTTGGTTATTACCTTGCAGCCTTTTGGAATTGAGAAACCATTGTACATGAAATCTGTCATTGCTTCTCTAAAAGCTCCTTGGAGGGGTGGTACAAGTCTCATTACTTCACACGCTACATTCCATGAATACTTCATCTTCTTAATATCATCCCAGTCCAACAATTCCCCTGGAGCTTTTGATTTTGCAATTTCCATTTGCTCTGTTCACAACAATGCGAAATGCAATCATTTGCAATTAATTTAGTAACTTTATCTTCTTGTGGATCATTCGAATCTTTGGCTTCTTAGGGAAAATTAATAAAACATTAAAAGAAACATTATATTAAATAATTGATAATTTTTTCTAAGGTGGTTCAATTGGGCAGATGCTACTCAATTCGTAACATTTCTTCCAGCTATTATAATTTGGGGTTGATTTGAAAAAAATACGGTCACCCCCACACCTTTTACATAGTTATACCGATTTCTTTTTTAGTAAAACTAAATTGATTGAAACTAATGCAGATAGTGAAATAAATAAAGATAAATATATATTTTTTCGTAAAAAAAAATGATGACAATGTCCATTTTTTCATTTATACAACTAAGGAATTACTAATAAAAAATTGTCTCACTGTAATGTCAATTAAATTATCAAGAGATATAAGTGTAATTTTGTCAATAATATGGGCTTAACTGTATTTTTCAAAAATTTCAAGGGATGTCAATATAATTTACCCTTTCTATTTTTATTTACTTTTATTTTTATTTTTATTTTTTTTTTTGGACCTTTTTTAAGATAAAGTTTTTAATGCTTAAAAGTTATTTTTTGGTTTGAACCTGACTTACCTCCAATCTTGTGCCTACTGTGAGCCCATTATGGTCATCCTAAGTGCTACTCAAGTAGATTATCACGTAAAAATTAAGTTACTGGAGATTAATAGATATATAATTAAATTATATTTGTCTTTAAAAAATAGAGAATTTTTTTTTTTAGATCCCTAATAATATTTGTTTAGAAAGATAATGACAACATAATTGTCTATATTAGTATAGGTTCTCCAAAACATACAGTGAGAAAAATAACCGCATTACACCCCTTCAAATACCACCTATTACTTTTTTTAACTCATTTAAAATTTTAAAATTTTATAACTTTTGATCTTTTTTTTTTTAAATATAAAATTTGTAATTTTGAAATCATTTCATTAAGATCTATGAAATAAGATGCATGATGAATACAAAATTATAAAAAGAAAAAATAGTCTACTCACTACAGGAAATATGGGGTTAGGTGGCGTTTTTTTAACGGCGTTTTTTAAAACGCCATTATTTCTAATATTTAACGGCGTTGTGTAAACGTCTCATTTTTCCGTAATTGAAACGGCGCCGTTTCAAGAATCAAAGACGTTTTTTAAACGCCTTGGAATGGTTTCCATTCAACGCCCTCCTTCTCTCCTGTTTCACCTTTATTTTGAATATGATAAGCAAGTATAAGCGAAAATCTCACTCTCACTCAAGGCCTCACGCTCTCTCTCTCGCCTCTGCGATCTTTCAAAATCAAGGGCTACTCTCTCGATTTTGAAGATTTTCAATGTTCTCTCTCGCCCTCTCTGCGATCTCTCTACAAGTCAAAGATCTTTCAAAATCGAAGTCAGAGCCATTTCGAAGTTCTCTCTCAAAATCGATTCAGATCGGTGATTCATCAGAGCCATTTCGAAGTTCTCTCTCAAAAGCCATTTCGAAGTTCTCTCTCAAAATCGATTCAGATCGGTGATTCATCATAGCCATTTCGAAGTTCTCTCTCAAAATCGATTCAGATCGGTGAGCTACCCTCTCTTCTCTCTCGTGTCAGCCGTCTAAACCCTAGTTATTCGCTACCACTGTGATTCGTAGATTCAGAGTCGATTTGTAGCTTTGATTTTACAAGTCGATTTGTTGTACATTTTGCATGTATAATTTAAATGTTAATGGTTTTGTACGGCCGATCTGGCATTTTTATCAAATTAGATATGCTTGGTCTAATCAAGTATGTTTTCTACTTTGAAAAATTAGCAGAATGTTAATTTAAATGTTAATTGTTTTGTTTTACATTCATTCCCAAATGGTGGAGGCTGGCCATCACTTGCTTGTGCTTTGTGTGTTGTGACTTGCATGAAATTGATCGCAATCTTTTGTTCACAAAACCTATATTATGTCTCCTGTCTCAATGCGCTACCGCTTTCACGTGACACATGTTCGCTCAAACCAGAGTGTATTGAGACGGGACAAAATTTTGGAAAAAGAGAATTGCATGCCCTTGAAAATCTATATATAGTTATTACAATTTATCACAAATGTAATTCCTTTCTGAATTGTGAATTGCTTAATACATTGGTAGCTTCAATGATCAAATACATAGCAATATGTGGGTTGATCTCTTCATGCTTGAAAAAGTGGTGATGGTAATTTGTGTGATTGATATTCATGAGGTTAATTAGCAGAAGATGAGACAACTTCACAAAAAAATTTCCCATTGTCGTTGGTCTTTTCAATGAACTTGTTTAATGTAATGAAAATTCAATACTTATGTTTTTGGTATTTTTGGGAAGAAATAATGTCCCGGGAAACAATACTATTGTTTATATCATAATGATGTTGTTCGTGTTACCAAACTCTTCCAGACCCTACCGTAAGCGGGAGCTTTGTTCACTGCTACAACCTTTTTTTCATTTTTTTTTGTTTATGTTAGCAGGTAGAATGAGCGAGGCAGCTTGGTGCACACACCATTAAGTCTCATGGAGCCTCAGCTTGCAAGGAATCACAAAGATGATTGGCTTATATTGTCGCTTGTGGTCACAGAGATCATACTATATATGATAAACCCATTTTATTGCTTTGTTGGGGAGGAAATGATGGTTGACCTCAAATTACCATTGAAGCCAAATCATCGGCTGTGGTGGGTCGTTCGTGAGTGTCTCTTTTTTTGATTTATTAAATTTGAAATCGTGTGTCTTTCTAATTTCAATTATATAATTGCGATCTTTCGTATTCGGTTTACTACAATCCTTTACAATTTGGCTTCATATTTATCAACATGTTTACCTTGATCTTATTTAGGGAAATGATCGATATCACCAATGAAGAAGAATTATAATATTTAAGATCCAACAAGATCAATTTGATTTTTTAGATGAACAATTTGAAATATTAATAGAAGCACATTAAGTTGAAAAAAAAAAAGAAAGAAAGAAAAAAGAAGCAACGGACCATTTAAAGGTTTTTTGATTTGATCTTAAAAGTGAAACTTTTTCTAAATATGCTAATAAACATTTTCTTTATTAGATATATTGCACATGCAATACTCTCTCTCTTTGTGTACACATATATGATATACATATACATGTCTCTTGGAATTCTAAATGAGATTAACAATCGATTTACTAGATATTGAGTAGCAATTGAAACAAATATATTACACTTTTAATAAAAATTAAATGAAATCCAAAAAGGCAATTTCATGTAGACAATGAGAAGAGGACAATTTCATTTTTTAGTTGGCGCATGTTGATTTGTTGAAAGAAAGTACAACTGGTGAAAACTTCTTTTCTTGATGCTCAGATGTATTCAATATTGTTGCCTATTGTCGCTTTTCCTTTTCTTCTATATTCGCAGGAACAATGTCTATGATCTCCACCACAAAGATATTAGGTAATTATATTTGATGCATTTTAATTTCAATTTGGGAACCCTTTTCTTGCTATTGGCTAATTAGGAAGTGTCTAGTTTGATGCATGACTTGTACATACTTATTAAGTGCGTGCCTCTTGTTCATGCCTTGATTATCGGGGTCCTCACCGATGCAATAAAAGATGCATTGGCCGGCCTCGACTGATTTCTTTTGGTGTTGCTTTCCAGATGGAATTCCTGTATGTAGTGTGTTAGATTTATTTTGTGTCCGTCAATCTAGTCTTGCATACCTTGCTTATGTATTTTTGTTTTGTCTCCCCTCCAGAGATATGATGATAAGTGGGGTAATGTCATATGTCATGGTAACCCTATCGATATTAAAGAAGGATATAAGAGCTTTCTGAGTGGCCATACTTCGTGTAAGCAACACTTCCTACTGATATGCTTGAATTTTTATCTTAATCCAAATGTGTAAGAAGTGAGAAGAATACATGTTGCTTGTTATATTTAATTTTTATTATGCATCTTGTAAATATATAATCTTAATGAATACTTCATTTTATTACTTAACTTTAGAGGCTTAAATGGTATAATTTTAGTGGCATTAGGATATTATCAATGTTAGGTATGATTAATTTTAGACAATAGCTGTGTGTTTAGGGTTTATGAGGCGTCTATGTATAGGCCTTATTGGTGTAAAATGAAATTAGAATCAAACAATGAATGAAATTTGGGAATATTTGAAAGAGAGATGAAAGAGTTTCTGTATCCTACTTCCTCTTCCTCATCTCTAGCTTTCTCAACTTTGTTATATCCTTCTCTCTGCTATGCCAAGCACACACACATTATTGTCTCATATTTTTCTTTCTTTTTTGGTTCCTCTCTTTTTTCTTCTTTTTCTTCCTCAATATCTTCTCTCTACATTCTTTTTACTCCTAATTTCTTTCTTTTCTTCCTTTCATTTCTTTGATCTCTCTAATAATATAGAAAACAAATCAACAGATTATTATTGCTCCATGCCTGCTCTCATGAAATCTAGGATTTTTCTGAGTTGGAGTTATGAAATTAATTTGGATTTATGAATTAGAATTTTTGAAAATGAGTTATGCTACTCTTTCACTAGCGTTTCTAAACATTTATCTTTTGGATAGCAAAATCAAAGTAATTTTTTGACTCTTGAAAGTAGTGTTTTTATTTCTACTATGCTAGACAAAAATACCTAATTAGATTTCAAATGTTCTCATTCATTTAATAGTAGTTTATAAACATTTCTTTGTGGTTGAACTTATATGTGTGTCCACCCCAAAAGAGGCTTATAGATGTGTTTCCTTGAATTTTCTTATAGATGAGTTAAAGTAAATGTGCTTAATTATGTATGTTGAAAAACCGAACATGTGTCCACCCATTTATCTCGACGATATTTACAACCCTTTTGCGGTGGTCCTTGCGTGTCTGGGATTTTATCATGGTACTTATGGGAAAATCCAAGCATTTGATCGCAGAGGGCATATATCAAAACTATGCATTGTTTTTTCCCTCTCCTCCTTGCATCTCTGGTTGGCATTTCTGTGGATGACTATTGGCACCATTGGCCCGATGTGTTTGCCGCAGCTCTCATAGGTTTGTTCTTTGGTAATCATTCAATAGCAGAGCAAATTGAATCATATCTGCGATTCAAGGTCTTATGTTACTTAAAATCAGATAATTTATTATTGCGTGCCTTGTTGTCACAACATTTTGTTATCTACGCTTCTTTCCACTTCCAAATGATACTAATGGTAACTTCACTTTTCTAAACAAATATTGAAGGAAAACCGCTTTTTTGATTTTGATTGTTCACCAATTTGATAGAGTGGTCTTTTTCAATCGTTTAGTTTTTAAATTATTAAAACTAAATTGACACTTTCCAAATTTAATTTATTCTAGTTCTTGTGAAGCAAGTCTAATCTCGGCAAAAATAAGCTTAAATCAATGGATGAGGTCAGATCTCTTTTGAGCTTACGTGCATTGATCTTGAATGGTAGGATCCATCTTGACCAACTGCATCACCTCAGTTTTTAATTTCTGATGTATATAGTAATTTTGTTGGTTGGAAAATTACAATTTTAAATTTCGTTATTTCCGCTAATGAATCCCCCTTAGCCACCCTTCCCTGCCACATCCCAACTCTGAAGAATGAGTGCTTTTGCAATTTTGCTCCTGGTTCTGCTTCTGATTCAGAGGGAGGTGGCTAAGGTGTTGTATATTAATAGCATTGTAAATTGCTAGATGTTGTATATTAATAGCATTGTAAGCCAGAGGTGTCTGTCCTGATTCATTTTTATTAGATTCTACAGTGATTAGTTATTGTAAATTAGGAGAATTGGAAGAAGCAAAAACCCATTTTGATAGGCTTATTTCAATGAAATCTGTTCATTTTAGAGGGGCTTGTAATGCTCTCCACGAGGAGCTATACAGTACTTTATTGGGGTCAATGATGCTGGTAGTCTTCTGGGTTATTGGTGTTAAAATATGCTGGTAGATGGGTTGTGCCTCAAGGGACATTCAAATAAAGCCATGTATGTGTTTGATATAATGCATGAGAGAGGATTCCATGTCTTGCTCATTTGTACAAGTCATTGAGTCATAGTTTTTGTAAGAGAGGATGGGTTGAAGAGGCCGAGTTCGAGTACGTAATTGAAGTCTTGAGGTCTTTTTATGGATAAAGTAATGTACAAGATTTTATTAATCAACAAGAGCAAGAAAATGAAAATTGCTCGATAAATTGCTCGTTTTTTCTCAATTAATCTAGAAAAAAAAAAGAATATACATTGCTCTTTTTTTCTTTTTCTCTCATTGACATGAGAGCCGAGATATCACCGAACCACCGCCTATAAAGTCAAGTTGTTTGTGTATCCTAATTTTGAAGATAATGCAATATGTATCAATGAATTCTAGAATTGAGATGGAAGAAATTGCAAAGTTTCTATATTGTTCAATGGAAGTGTGCTATCCTCCTTTGACTAATGTATTGAAATTTTTGAACTCTCACAGGCACATCTTCGTGTTCTGAAGTGCTTCTCCAGAGATCAAATCTCTTGACATTTCACTTGTTGAAGAATTCGCAACTGGGCAAGATCTTGTTTAAGTTTTAAGGCTATAATTTTGGTGAGTTGTCCAAACACACTGACTATTTTTCTTCTTCTTCTTCTTCTTGCATAGTATTGTATAGGTAGCTGATTCACTTGAGAAGGGCACTGAACATGAAGACGAATATATGATTAGTGAGAAAGAACTCTTTGTGAATAGGTGACAGTTCTTCACATTGGCATTTATATTGGAACTCTTTGTAGATTTATTTCAATACCAAAAGACATGGGGACATTTAATTACGGTGCATTTGTGGCAGGAATAGTAAGGGTGTGTACTACATTACCTTTGTTTTCTCCTAAATGGTTAAAAATAGTTAAAAGCTCGATGAATTTTCTTTTTTCCTTTGAAGGGTGTTGTGCAGATTTCGATCGTGGTTACAAAGACATTTTGTGCTCAAAGGGTCAAGAATGACCTCGAACAACCATTTTAATGAAATTTGCTGAGGAGGTAATAACTAAGAACTGCATTAAATCAATTCTCTCCCTCTTTATCTTCTGCCACCCTGTCGATGATCCTTCATTTTCTATTTATTTTTTTTGGATTTTATTTTGAGCTCTCCTAATTAGTTACCATGGACTATGTTTTCGTCGTTGTAGATTTGTGCAGAAACTTTTAGTTGAGGCTTGAAAAATAAGGTTGAAAACTTGAGAGGAGTGAACCAATGGCTGGGCAGATTTTGCTAAGGCTTGAAAAGGGCAATAATTGCAAGATAAAAAGAAGAAAGAGGTGGGGGGGGGGGGGGGAATCACTCCCAGAGCTGGGCATCACACCTAATGTTAGAATTGTATCACGCTAATTCAAATTTATCTATATTACAGGACCGACGTTCACAAGATAATGTCAGCATCATCATTGTTGATTTGGGGTATGCACTTGTATGCATTAAGTTAATTTAATCTAATGTTTTCCATTCTAATATAATGTGTCAATCTATTGTACTGATATTAACCTTCCTAATTTGGTCCTGGCTGTGACTTTTGCCAAGAGGACAGATTGGCAAAGTTTGCCTCGTTCAGAAAGAAATTTTTGTTTATGAACTGGGCCAAGCTTTTGCTACTATCGGTATTGTGTCATTAGGAGTATGGATGTCTTCTCTGCTTTCTGCACGAGTTCTCAAGCCTGACTTTGTAAATAAATCTTCACGGATTTCTAATATATTTTGTGTTTAGATATATTCTGTAATTGTATATGTATCACATCTTATTACATTGTTTTTTATTTTTAATTTTGTTTTCAAATTTAGTTTATTTATTATTTTAATAAACATCAATTATTAGTTCTTAATAATTGTTTATGACAGGTATTTTTTTCAACCATATAAAATTAGCACAATTTTCAAAATAAAAAAATAAAAATAAAGGCTATGGCGGCGTTTTTGAACGTCACTATATCCCTATCCCAACGGTTAGATTTTTTAAATGTATAAATGTCTTTAATGGCGTTTCCAAAACGTCGCTAAATGTCATAGTGACGTCACGGTGTAATTAGGAGAGGACATTTGGCGGCGTTTTTACAAACGCCGCCTATACTAATATAACGACGTTTTTCAAACGCCATAAAACTATAGCGACGGCCGCGTCCTCGGCGTTTGGTATTAAACGTCGCAAAAGAATTGGCGACGTTTTCAGCACATATAGCGGCGTTTTTAAAACGCCGCTAAAAGTCGATTTTCCAGCAGTGACTTATTTATTTATTTTTCTAAATAACAGTATCAGATAACGTATGGCTATTTGTGGTATGACTAAATATCGGTCTGTATCAACCAGTATACCAATAAATATATAACGAGTTTTAGAGATCTCAAATATTAATAAGTATCGGTCGATATTTAGAATACGATTAACACTTTCTTCAGAATATCATCTAGCAACTAATTCAAAGGCCACAAAGAAGGTCTCATTTGGCAACTTTCAGTTTTAATCAAAAAATCACTATAAATTATTACATCACTTTTTTTATTCTTTTGTATATTTTTTTGTAAAAAATTAAAAAAAAAAAATTATTAATATAACCTATTTGACCTAGGTGATGATAAAGCAACGTTGAATTGTGGTATTAAAAAAGGGCCAGAGAGAATCCAAAACTGTACGTGCTTATAGAATAGAATAAAATATGCATGCAAAGATACGTACCCTCGTACACTCGTTGATAAACATGAGGAAGCTCCGCAAGAAACATGACAATGGAAGCGCAGACGGAGCTAGCAGTGTCGTGGCCAGCAATCAACAAACCCAAGATTTTATCAGCAATATCAGCCTCTTTCATGAAATTTCCATCTTCATTACTCGTCACAAGCATATGTGACAATATATCTTGTGTCGGCGAAGCCTTTCCATCTCCCAAATCAACCTTTCTCTGCTTAATAATCGCCAAAAGCTCCTTCCTAATAAACTCCGAGGCCTTGATAGCTCTCCGGAACGGTGTTCCAGGCAAATCAATAGGGATGGACAAAATTCCAACAACCAAAATCCCAAAAGGATCGGCGAATTTAGCGACGTGGTTCGGATCATCGATGTTGATAAACAAGCGACAAGCCAACCAAAATGTGTATCGCTTGGTGAGAGGGAAAACCTCCACTTCGCTGCCAACCCAATCGGAATCGAAGTGTCGCTGTGAAATGGTGTCCATGACACCAATATATTGTTGTAAAGCTTCGGGTTTGAGGAAGTTTGGGAGCATTTTTCTAAGAATGATTGCTTCTTGTTTGGAAGAGGTTTGGATTGAGGACGGGAAGATTTTGTCGATGGAGGTAAGCGAACATGCTTGGACGAGCCTGTTCTCGTTCGAGAATAAGAACTTGTTACCGGCGGCACCGGCGAACACGACTGTTGGGGAGCCTAGAAGATTTGTCTTGAAGACGTCGGATGAGTACTTGGATATGCGGTCGAATACGAATTTTTCCGGGTGACCTCTCCAGCCGGTGGCCAGGAACTCGAGGGTCTCGCCGATCAACGGCCACCCGGTGGAGCCCGGCGGGAGGGTGAGGTTTTTGAAGTTGGATTTGTAGAAGAGTAAGACAAAGAGAAGAAAGAGGCAGAGGAGAGAGAGGTAGAAGAACTCCATATCTACTATAGTTGCCTCAACAATTCAAAGGGGCTGTGGAATGAGTTTGGAACCAAGTCGAGTAATACTTATAGAACCATGCTAGCAACCGATTGAATTACGAAATTACCCTCGCTTACACAAGCAGCAATATTGGGCTGCACAGTTTCTGTCTTTTTTCAATTTTTTCTTTTTTAATGGAAATGTGTGGCTACAAGTGTGCCACATTTTCAATTGACATGGGATGTGTGGCTGCACAGTTTGTTGCAGCACTGTTTTTTTTTTTTTTTTTTTTTTTTCAATTGACAGATTTTCCACCAAAAAAGAGGTAAATAGTATGAACTTTTTTGTTGTTTTAGTGACTTTTTGGCTTTTTGAATTTTTTTTGTGGCGCCAAACCAGCCCTAATATTTTTCCGTTTTAAAATAATAGTCTTTTTTAGAGAATTAAATTTTTTTAAATAGTATAATTGTTACAATTCAAATATGTTCATTTTATTTGGTTTTAATTTTTTGAAAATTGAGTTTTTTATTTTTTATATTTTTTTTTTTTTGGTTTTAGTGAATATTTTTAAAATTTTAAGCAATTTTTTACTTTTTTAAATGCACTTTACTTAGATGTATTTAAATAATAAAATATTTGTAAAAAAATATTTTAAAAAATTAATAAATGCACAAAAATACAAAAAATGTATTAAATTTTCATTTTTTTTTGTATTTTTTGGTTTGTAGTGAATTTTTTAAAGATTTTTTTTACAAATATTATACTTTTTAAGTGTATTTATATTAGGTGTGTCTAATAATTAAAAAAATTGCTTAAAATATTAAAAAAATTCATTGAAAAAAAACAAAAAATAAAAAAGTAGAATTTTCTTTAAAGTGTTTTTTAGAAACCAAAACCAAAACCAAACAAGCTAATTAATTTTTTAAAACTACCTTTCATTTTTTTTAGAACATCAATTGTCATAATTAATAAATTTAAAAGAATGAAAAAATAAGAAATTCATGTTAAAGGGGCTAATATTTTGAGATAATGAAAAATGGAATAAAAGACTAATATTTTAAAACCAATTGACTAATTTTTAGATCTCTAACATTTCTTTTTTATAGGAATTTGGAATTGGTGGGCTAATTTTAGAGCTGACCTCTGTGATTCAAACTATTCACCTTTTAGTATTCGTTAAATAGAATATTCATAAAAAAAAATTAAAATAATCAAATTTTGATAAATATGTGTTTGAATTATATTTGTATTACAAAAATGAATAGTTATTATTGAAATAATAATTATCATACACTTTTTCAAAAGAAATATAATTTAAACATATAACCATTAATGTTCGATCAATTTTTTACATAATTTTTTATGAGCATTGATATTCAAGTCCAAAAATTAGACTCATTTTTTAAGTCTAATGATATGATAATTAATTAAGATATTTAAAATAATACTCTCTCTCATATCTTTTTTATTTATCAACTAATCATATGACTTATAAGATTAGATTATTCAAAGACCAGTCAAACCACTCCTCTTCTTCAAAAACTAGTCAAACCAACTTTTTCTCATTTCCCTTCTCTCTCCAATCACCCAGCCACCATTGTTTTGTAACTTCACACTTTCTCCCTAAACACACCAACTCCAAAACGCAAGGCCAAATTGATAACTCTATGGCCACCACTGCCACAATATCTTCAGGTTTAGAATCTCATCCAACGATTATCACAATTACAATTGCAAAAGGGAAATTCAGTTATGATTGTCAGTGTTTAATAAATCACATTTTTTAGGCTTCTTTGTTGGTGTTCAATGAGGAACCCAATTCAAACTTCTGCGGCTTGTCTAGAGGATATGAACTCATCACTTATATATCATTAAACCTGGAAAGAAAAAAAAAGTTATAAAGTGAGCTTTATATTATTTTTTATTTTTTACACAACAAATTTTAAAAAACAATTTATATCACTAAAATCAACAGCAAAATTAACCTTAAATAAGTATTCTGAAATCGAATGGCCAACTAATGCTACACGTATTATTATTAGGTAACATTTTCTTTCAATCCAGAATCAAATTAGATGGTATTGTCGAGTTGTGGTGAGTCCGATTTCAAGCTCCTTTTACTTATCGAAATCGTTTAATGTGTAGAATTCTTCGAATATATCATTTCTCAAAAAATTACGTTGATCGAATATCAATAGTTATTTTATTAGCTTGCATTTGTTTCAACGATAATTATGATTTTAAAAATAAATTATAGACACAAATATAAATTGATTAAGTGCTCATTTGACAATGACTTTTTTAGCTGGCTTTTTATTTTTTTTTTTAACTTTTTTAACTTAGGACTTTTTTGATCGTTTGATATTCTTGTTTGGCTTTTTTGACTTTTTGACTTTTGAATGGCAAAATTTTTATTTTTTATTTTTGTGATTTTTGTCCTTTTATATTTTTTTGACTTTTTTGATCCTTTAATAATTTTTTAACCTATCACAAAAACCAAACGATCCCTAAATGACTATCGATATCCGATTAATATAACATTTTATGAATTAAAATGATCCTAAAGTCTTGATAAGATTTACAAATTGAATTAAGAAAAATGTTTCGTAGCTCGAAACTTTTCCCCCCAAATCCCCCTAATGCCCAAAACGACGTCGTTTTGGGCATTTTTCTTTTTTTTTTTTTTTCCTTTTCTTTTTCTTCTTCATTTTCCAGTCTAAAATGCAGAGAGGAAGAGGGAGAGGGAGAGAAAGAGAAGAGAGGGGAAGAGGAGGAGAGGGAGAAAGAGAGAGGATGAGAGAAGAGAAGGGCCCCTCCTGCAGCCTCGTCTGACTTGCTGCAGTACTGTCGCAGCTTCGCCATCGACCACCGCCATCGCCGCCAGCCCCGCCTCCGCCTCCAGCCCGATTGGCCCCCTCCAATCCTTCTTCTTCTTCCTTTTCTTCTTCATTTTTCTTCCTTCTTTCTTCTCCTTCTCTTCTTGGTTGATTCAGGGGATTCGAGGGATTCGGGGGCTCCAAATTCGAGCCCCCTAGCACAACTGTTGAATTAAAATGACCCTAAAGTCTTGCCCACCTTCATTGAATGGTACTGTCCAATCGTACTGTCCAATCTATTTTCAAACTGAAGGGCTAGACCTTATTAGCGTACCTCTTTATTTTATGATTGATGCAGAGCGGTCAATTCCCTAACTTCTGAAATGGCAGCAAATAAATGGGGCAGACGAAATAATGTAAAATCAATTTAATGGTAGTTGATATAATTGTTGTTTTAGTTTCATTTATTAAAAAAATCAAAAATCAAAAAACAAAAATATTATGTTTAGTTTAGTTACAGAATTTCTTTTCTAAATTTTTTAAATAAACTAGAAATTATCTAAATCTAAATCTAAATCATTTTAAAACACCGAAAGTGTTTGTCTATTTTTTTTTTCCTTCTTAAAATATCCTTATAAATTATTTTAAAAAAAGAAAACAAGCAAATAATCGTGAAACCACCCGCCAAACAGCACATGAGAGTGCTTTCTCTTTTGCTACTACTAATGAAAAACATCGGGAACCAATTCAAAAAAAAAAAAATTGAAAAAATTCAACGAAGGATTAAGGGTGTTCACGGATCGATTATGCGCAGTTCGGGTGACAGATTGGACCCGCCCGATTAGGTGCGGGTTAGGAAAAAATGGAACCGCGTCCGCCTGCAATGCAGGTTGCGGGTTGCACGAGTGGGTCGTGCAGTTGTGAGGGCAAATGCAGGCGGTTTGTAAATTAGAATTTTTTTTTTTTTTAAATTTGATTATAGGGCTTTGCTTTGGGGCCTTCCCCCTTCCCCCTTTTCTGAGATATGCTTTTGGGAAAAAAAACAAACATAAAGCAAAACAAACAATTCATACAAACCAAGATGAAACACTTTGTGCAATGAAACTGTGACATACCAAGCCATCAGCCATGGGGGATTTCAGATCTGGGACTTAAACTTTGTACAATGAAACAATTTTTTTTTTTATGTAGTGTCTTCATCTTCAAGATCTAGAAATCTCCAGATTTGGTTTGCGATTTGCAACAGCGATACGGAGAAAATGAGGGGATGGCGGCGAGCAAACAACGCATGGCTGGGTGATGGAGGGACGATGGAGCAATGGTTGATCTGAAAGAGACGACGGTGTCACGACGAGAGGAGATGAGAGAGATGGATACGGGGAGGAGAGGAAAGAGACCGTGAGTAAAGAGGCAAGAGATGGCGATGACCGCGAGTAAGGAGGCGAGAGATGGTGGTGGTGGTGACGGCGACGGGGAGGAGAGAAGAGAGAGGTAGGACCAAATAGGATTTGTTTTTGGATCAATCTGGGAGTGGAGTGGGGTTTTGTTCAAAAAAATATATCTGGGAGTGGGGAAATTTTTATTTTATTTTATTTTATACATAACTTGCGGGCGGATACGGTTTTGTGTGGGTAGGGTCAGGTCTGACCCGAACCCAATTTTGGGCGGAAAAATAGACCTGCACCCACCCTATTTATGCGTGCAGGTAAGGTCAGTTTGGGTGGGTTGTGCGGATCGGATAAACCGCTGCCCACCCCTACGAACCATAGTATAAATTATTAAACTATTAAAAAATAAATAAAAAACAATAACAAAACATAAATAAATTCGGAGATTTTTTTTCTAAGGTCCTTGATATTAAAATTTTGTAACATAAAAGATATTTAATTTTTTTATAATGTCTAAGATCTCTCAAATCGATTAAAAAAAAATTCGATGTAGAGAATTTCTCTGCACTTCCGAGAGAATTTCTTCCCAAACCAGATAATTTATTTCCAGAGAAATTATAGGGAGGCCAGAGGGCAGGGAAATTCTCTAGATTTCTAAAGAATTTCTCTCGTTTTTGCAAGAATTTCTCTAGGTTCAAATCAGAAAATTTATCTGTCTTCTCAATCATGATGTGCAATACACAAATCGATCACCCAAATAAGCAACAACAACAACCAATATACATATATCCAGAAAATTTCTTTGGCCTTCCCAAATCTGAAAGGTTATAGAAATTTTCTAGATCTAGGAAGGCCAAAGAAATTCTCTAAATTCTAGTCTAGAGATTTTCTCTGGATTTTCTCTAGATTGCCTTCCCAATCACAATGTGCAATACATAAATCGATCACCCAAATAAGCAACAACAACAATCAATATATATAGAGAGAGACTCACTGGATTATATATAGAAGCCATTGAATTTGGCTCATGTAGAGGCTAAATAGGCCCCCATGTTGTAGAACACAATCAAATCATTAAGTTGGAGCTCTGGCAGCTTACATTCTATCGTCACTACATCCATTCCATCGCAGGTTGGTCCAAATATCATGGATGGCCATAGCATTCCTCAGCCATCCTCGTCATCTTTCGATTGATCAGAAAGTAATAATGGGTTAAATGCCATGGATGATCGATCATGGAATGGGCTATCTCTGGAACATATAATTTTCGCTAGAGCCTCAATAATTTTAGAGTTTTCAGATTCTTCGCACCAATGATGAGCGGTCCAAAGCACTATCCATTCTAGAGCTCTTTAAGGCATATGGTTCTCAGAGATGAAGTGGCAACGCTGGGGCCAATAGGCTCTGCGGCGGCGACCACGCCTCTGTCGTCGTTGATGGCACGGAGGTGCTTGATGGAGAGCTCTTCGAGAGAGGAATAGTGATCGAGCACTAAGTTCATGCCTCTGACTTCGAACATGTAAGATCTACACGAGAACTTCTTCAAACCCTTGCAGTTCTTGGCGAAAACAGCCATGCCAAAGGTCAGTGAGCTTGAGCAGCTATGGAGCTTGAGGTGCGTGAGGTTAACGTAGCGGAACGAGAAAAGAATCAGGGCATTGTCGTCCAGGCTGACGAATTGCCGGTCGCATCGGAGAGCGAGCTTGTAATGGCGTCGAAGCGAGAGAAAAGAGAGGAGATGAGAGGGAGAAAGAAATGAGATTTGATTTGGGAGAGTTAAATTTCTCTGTTATATATGGTGTGGGGTTGAGGGACCTTAGACATCACAAAATAATATTGTGGACCTCTTTCATTACTAAAACTGAGAGAGAGATCTTAGACTAATTTTCTAATTATCTATACATTATACAAAGAGAAGAAAGAGGCAGAGGAGAGAGAGAAAGAAGAACTCCATATCTATTGTAGTTGCCTCGACAATTCAAAGGGGTTGTGGAATGAGTTTGAAACCAAGTTGAATAATACTTATAGAACCATGCTAGCAACCAGTTGAATTATCAAATATTTTATATAATATTTTTAGGTATATAAGTCTACACGCATGTGAATATTATGTAGAAAATTTAGGAGTGTTCGGGATGTCCTAAATAAGTATACTTTTTGTCTTTTTGGACTAAAATGTTGAAGAAAAAAAGATGGTGATTTGAAATAACTTTTTGACTTTTTACGAAAAAATTTGTATTAAAATATTGTATAAAATTGTAAAATTACAAAATTACCCTCGCTGACACAAGCAGCAATACTGTGCTGCACAGTTTCTGTCTCTTTTCAATTTTTTTTTTAATGGAAATTTGTGGCTACAAGTGTGCCACGTTTTCAATTGACTTGGGATGTGTGGCTGTACAATTTTGTGCAGCACTGTTTTGCTTTTTTTTTTTTTTTTTTTTTTTTTGTTTTTTTTCAATTGACAGATTTCTCGCCAAAAAAGAGGTAAATAGTATGAACTTTTTTGCTTTTTTAGTGACTTTTTGACTTTTTTAATTTTTTTAGTGATGCCAAACTAGCCCTAATATTTTTTCCGTTTTCAAATAATAGACTTTTTTAGAGAATTTAATTTTTTTTAATAGTATAATTGTTACAATTCAAAAATATTCATTTTGTTTGGTTTTAATTTTTTGGAAATTGAGTTTTTTATTTTTCATATTTTTTTTTGGTTTTAGTGAATATTTTTAAAATTTTAAGCAATTTTTTACTTTTTTCAATGCACTTTACTTAGATGTATCTAAATAATAAAATATCTGTAAAAAAATATTTTAAAAAATTAATAAATGCACAAAAATACGAAAAATGTATTGAATTTTTATTTTTATTTTTTTTGTATTTTTTGGTATTTAGTGAATTTTTTAAAGATTTTTTTTACAAATTTTATACTTTTTAAGTGTATTTATATTAGGTTTTTCTAATAATTAAAATTTTTTCTTAAAATATTACAAAAAAAATTATTGAAAAAAAAATGAAAAATAAAAAAGTTGAATTTTCTTTAAAGTGTTTTCTAGAAACCAAAACCAAAACCAAAACCAAACAAGCTGATTAATTTTTTAAAACTACCTTTCCTTTTTTTTAGAACATCAATTGTCATAATTAATAAGTTTAAAAGAATGAAAAAATAAGAAATTCATGTTAAAGGGAATAATATTTTGAGATAATGAAAAATAGAATAGAAGACTAATACTTTAGAATGGATTGACTAATTTTTAGATCTCTAACATTTCTTTTTTATAGGAATTTGGAATCGGTGGGCTAATTTTAGAGCCGACCTTTATGATTCAAACTATTCACCTTTTAGTATTCGTTAAATAGAATATTCATAAAAAAAATTGAAATAATCGAATATTGATAAATATGTGTTTGAATTATATTTGCATTACAAAAATGAACAATTATTATTGAAATAATAATTATCATACATTTTTTCAAAATAAATGTAATTTAAACATATAATCATCAATGTGCGATCAATTTTTTACATAAATTTTTTATGAGTATTCACTATAAGAATCTGCACTTTTAGCGACCACTTTTCGCGACCAATATAAAAGTTGGTAGCTAAAAGTTACCTTTTAGCGACCAAATATTAATTAGTTGCGAATGATCATTATTTTTGGCGACCAAATATGAGTTGGTCGCAAAAAGTGGTATGGTTTTGGCGACCAACTACAAATTTGGTCGCGGAATGTCACATTTTGGCGACCAAAAAATAAGTTGGTCGCGGAAGATAAAAAATAAGTTAGTTGTGGATTTGTTGCCAAAAACTTATTTTTAGCGACAAAAAATATTTTAGTTGCCGTAGATTGAGTTTTGGCTACTAAAACAATGTAGTCGTCAAATGGAAAACAAAAAATTATTTTTTATCTTTTGGTGATAAAAATTTTGGTCACCAAAAAACTTATTTTTAACGACTAAAAATATTTTAGTCGCCGTATATTGAGTTTTGGCTACTAAAACAATGTAGTCGCCGAATGGAAAATAAAAAATTATTTTTTATCTTTTGGCGACAAAAATTTTGGTCACCCAAAAACTTATTTTCAGCGACTTGAGTTTTGGCTACTAAAACAATGTAGTCACTGAATGGAAAATAAAAAATTATTTTTTATCTTTTGGCGACCAAAATTTTGGTAGCCAAAAAACTTATTTTTAGCGACTAAAAATATTTTAGTCACCGTATATTGAGTTTTGGCTACTAAAACAATTTAATCGCCAAATGAAAAATAAAAAATTATTTTTTATCTTTTGGTGACCAAAAATTTGGTCGCCAAAAACGCCAAAAATTTATTTTCAGCAACCAAAAAAAAATTAATCGCCAAATTAGTACTTTTAGCGACTAATATTTTAGCTGCCGTTGATTGAGATTTGGCAACTAAAAAAGTTTGTTGGTGAAGGTACCTTTTCTGTGACTAATCTAGTCTTTTGGTTGCCAAAAGTTTGGGAGGGAAATTTGAAATGCGGGGGTAGGAATTGAAATTTTTTTGCGACAAAAAAAAATTTGTCACCGATTGTTAAACGATGTCACTCTTTTTTTTTTTTTTTTTGTGTCTTTTATGAGTTTTAAATTTTTTTTATAAAAAGAATTAAATATTTATATTATACCTAACTAAACAAAAATTTAAAATTTAAATATATATATATAATTCACTCCACCATTAAAAAAAATAAAAATCACTTGAGATTATAGTTTGAAAAAAATAATTACTTAAAAATTATTTTTTTTGCGATCATCAGACCACTTGGTCTCTCTCTCTCTCTCTCTCTCTCTCTCATTCTTTCATCTCTCCTTCATTTGTGCTCTCCCGATCCAGAAGCTTCTCATCACCGACCCCCTCACTCTCTCTCATCAATGATGGTGAGAGTCTCCCTCTCTCTCTCTCTCTCTCCATTATTCTCTTCGATGAAAAAGGGACTATCAGCAGGGGTCTCTTCTCGTCGCCGATCCCCTTCACTTTCTCTCTTATCGTTGTCGATCGGTCTCTCATAGTCGACATCATACCCCATTTTTCTCTCCATCTCTTTCATCTCTCTCCGGTGAATATCAGTTGACGAGGATCTAACATCTAACATCACATCAATTGTCGATCAAGAATTGAAATTTTTAATATTTTGAGTCTTTTTGGTGAGGAATTATTTTGTCACTAATTTTGGAGAGAGAATTTTGACATATTGGGCAGTAATGAAAAAAAATGACTACTAATTTTTCCCCATTTTTTGTTTTTATCAGTTTTCCTCCTCTCTCTCTCTCTCTCTCTCTCTCTCTCTCTCTCTCTCAAAACGAAACACAAGTTAGCTCTCTTTGTTTAGCATCCCTTGTCCTTCTAATTTTCATTGCTAAATAAGATTACTTTGTGACAAATTATAAATTTTGTCACATATAATAAAAAACAAAAAAAAAGAAAAGTAAAAGGTGAGGAAATTTATTTTTGTCAATAAACACTTCTTTTTAGGTAAGAAAAAATTAAGTTTCATCATAAAAAAAATTTCATCTAAATTTGTTCGGATGGTGCTAAAATTTTGAGACTTTTAATGAGAAAAAAATTTGTCACAAATTATAAAATTATTAGTGAGGAATATATTTTCGTCACCAATGAGTCTAAATATTTTGATATCATTTGGTGAGGAGCATGTTTTCATGGCCTATAATTTTTAATATTTTGAGATCTTTTGGTGGAAAAATTATTTTGTCACAAATTTTAGAGGGAGAATTTTGAAATATTGAGTAAGTAATGAAAAATAAATTGGCTACTAATTTTCCCCCCTTTTTTGTGTTTTTATTAGTTTTCCTCCCATTTCTCTCTCTATAAACACACTCCCTCTTCAGTTCCTCCTCACTGTGCCTGTTTGGCACAGCTTATAATCAGCTTATTCCAGCTTTCAGCTTAATTTAAGCTATTTTGATGTGTTTGGTTTAGCTTATAGCTTATAGCTTATAGCTTTTTGGAAGTTAGAAATCAGCTTATTCTTTGAGTGGGCAGAGATGCTTTAAGAATAAGTTGGAAATCACCTTGTCGAAAGTTATAAGCTATAAGTTTGTTTAGGCATAAGCTATAAGCTTTTCCTTTTCTCTACCAAACAAGACTACTATCCGTCATTGTCCGACCACTCTGGCCAAGCCCTCGACGAGTGGCAACTCAAGCGCTCCCTCACCGACTTCCTCAAATCCTCATTCTCCCTCACCGTTCCCGAAGATGACATCATCATTTGCAGATTCAAGGGCCTCAAGAAGCGCAAGCGCGATGATCCTATCGCTCACAGCGCTCTCTTCATCTGTGACCTAGGGTTTCTATCCAAGTTTTCCAGATCAGAAATTCTTCACGATGTTAAGGAACTCGAGAAGAAGTTTCTGGACTGGAGAAGATCGGTTGTTGGTAAGACCGACGGGATTGAGTTGAATCTTGAAGGTGTTAAGTTTAGATTGACTGCTTTAGTTCCGGAATCGAATGATTTTGGAATGAGGAAAGAGTGGGAAGAGCTTAATGCGTTTGGTAATCGAGGTTTGTTCTTGATTCTATCCATAGTTTTGAATTTTTAATGCTTCTTGGTCTTCTTGTCTACAATAATGGATTCAGTAATCTAACTCAATATTTTTTCTTCTAAATGCTTAATAATTTTGCGAGAACTACTGGTAATAATGGATGTATGTATGTGTTGTTTGGTTGTAGGATATTCAAGAGGTGGGAGGCAAAGAACACTCGATACAATTATGTTGAAAGGTGTTCCATCTCACCGGTTTGTCGAGCCAAGAGTTTCATCTTAGCCTTCAATGCTGGTCACTCACACGATTTTTTCTGCATTTGGGAAGATAAGGTATGTGTTAATGTCATGGTTTCTGCTATTTTTCTGTTTCCCTGATGCATTGCAATTCCATAACATTGTTCTTGTTGAATTTGTGGGGTGGTTGTGTTTTTTTGAGGCTTTTGACATTAAGTTCTGTTTTTATGCTCCAATGCACACATCATATTATCTTGAATATGGTTGTATTGAAATTTCTTAATTTACTTGTCATCTCATTGATTTGATGAAACCATTTCCTCTTGACACTTCTCATGATTGAAGATTTTAGATAGCAGCAAATATTTGTGGTTATTTGATAAAGCTGAAAATTCTTGTGCCGGTTAGTCACATTGAAGACTTTATGGTTTTAATGTGGCTAAACCTTGCCTGTGTAATAAATGCTCACTGTAGGAGCAATAACCACTAGGATAGTTAAATTGCTTTACACCTGGTTTGATTCTACACTATTTCTTGTGACATCTTTCAGGTAATTTTTGTTTTTGGCTCATCTTGATTGTGGCTTATTTTGAAATGGTCATATGTTGCTATATATACAATCTGTCATGCATGGAACTTCAACTAATATTATTGGTTTTATTTGCTAAATCATGTTGCATCTATGTATCCATAGACTCGTGTCTCTGTTTCCTTCTTCTTAATATGAGATGAAAAGCGCAAATTATTCGTACATAGTTAAGAATTTACTGGAAGCATGCCCAGGGAGAGGACTTTAGCAAATCATTTGTCAACCCATTCCTCAGTTGGTAGCATGCCCAGGGAGTATTTTATCATGGCTGTCTATGGCGGAACATTTGGTCTTGGTCCTTGTTGAACAAGATGACAAGGAGACACTTTTTTCCTAATATCATTGGATGGCTTAACAATATTTGCTCAGAAGATAGGGTGGGTATGGGAGTGGGTGTGTCCATAAAATTGCCTACGAAACTTTTTTTTTTCATTTTTTACAACCTTTTGCTGCCAATGAGTTAAGAATTTCATAAGTTGGGTTTTTTTTACTAGTAATAGAAGACACATTATAGAGACTGTAGTCCGAAGGTGACATATTGTGGAAACAATTTGGCTTTCTTAAACTTCTGTTGCTGCTATCTGTGGATTGAATATTTTACATTTCTTAAGCTTCCATGTGCTTGCACTTGCACATAACCTTGATAGCTTTTACACATTACACACTACTACACCATTAGTTGGATGTGTTTGTTTGGGGATTATAATCTTGACTACTGATCAGAAGAGGTTTTGTTTTTTTTTGTTTTTTTTTTGTTTTTTTTTTTTTTGTTTTGTTTTTTTTTTTTTTTCTGAAATGTATCAGATAAATTGGTTCTTTGGTTGATTAAGTGAAATGTCATATTGGTTTCCATCCTCCAGAGCTCTTACTAGAATCAATGTTTGTCATGTGGGCCTCTTTGGAGCCTCATTTTCAATGCCTTATTTTTTATATTTCACTGGAATTTCCTTGCAGAAAAGCAGGGAGAGGAGAATAAATTTCTCTACATGCATCAAAAGTAGATTGCTATTTTAAAGAAAAAGATTTGTTTTCTCTCATATTTAGATGTTAAAGTCATAGTTGACACTTCGGTACCATTTTGAAGCTGTGACATTACTTGGGGTAGGATAATTATCTGGTAAGTTTGCCTACCACTTGGCCGTATGTTTGCAGATTTTATATGTCTGACTTATAAGATAATTTCTGCTTGGGGGCAAGTTGTGATAGTTACTGGGGCCAACATCTTTGCTTGGGCTTTTTGGCTGACTGTCAAGTTAATTAATCTTATTTGTGTCTCGGCATCGGTTACAAGGACTTGGGTGTTAATGTATTTCATATAGCATATCAAGCATAACATAGGACTTGGGTGTTAATTTTTTATTTAGAACAAAAAAAGTTCAATGCCATTGAGGCTTCTAGACAATTTTCCCATTTCTATTCAATTCTAGTGTTGTCATTAAGATGGGAACTCCATGATAGCTGAAAAAAAATGCAAAACTATCAAGTACAGTGCTATCATTATGGGGAAGTCAAGAAGATCTTGTGGATGCTTGTAGACATGTAGTGATAGATGAATATGGTGAGTGTTGCTATTTTGGGCGTGAAAACAGATTGGAGGTTGATGTCAACTTGTTTGCAATCCGTTGTAGAAAATTCTCCATATAATATTTTCCATTTACAAAAACAGGTAATGATAGCACTGGATGTTAAATTGATCTGCTCTTTTTTATTTTTTTTTAAATGATCATTTTGATTCATTGATCTTAACTTGTGTTTTTGTTTGTTTTGGTACTAATAGGTTATCGAGCAAGTTGAAGTTGAGTAGGTACCAGAAAAGGCTGAATTTGATGGTCATTTGGATGAGGAGTTTAGGAAGGTCTTTGAGAAATTCAATTTTAAGCTGATATGTTCGTTTGGATTAGCTGCCAAGCAAGTTGATATGTTAAATGGAATTTTCATCTCTATTTTAAATGGAATTCAATTATTGTTTGATGATTTAGTGAAGTTACAAGAAAGGAAATTTGTTAATTATTGTTCCTAAGCTTTTTCTTTTTTAAATGTTATTGTTCCTTAATTGTGGTTGGATTGAATGAATTTTGTTTGATATTAGATTGAATGTTTATAAACAAAAATTGATCGTTCTCAAAAAAAAAAAGAAAAAAAAAAAAGAGATTTGGCAACTAAAAAATTGGTTGGCAAATTTCACACTTTTGCGACTAAAATCATTGGTCGACAATTCCTTACCTTTTGGCGACTAAATTGTTAGTTGGCGATTCCTCGACTTTTGGCAACTAATCTGTTTGGTGGTGGAATGTGACAATTGGCGACTAAAATTTTTGGTCGGGAAAATGTCACTTTTGCGACCAAAGTGTTTTACCGACAAAATGGATTAGTCGCAGTAATGGTATATTTAGCGACCAAAATTTTAGTTGGGAAATCCAACTTTTCCCAACCAACAAAAACTTTGGTCGCAAATTACTTTTGCCGACCCTCAATTGGCGACCAAAGTAGCGACCAAAAAAATTGGTCGCGAATAACTTTTGCCAACCAAAAATGGGCTTTTAGCGACCAATTTTTTGGTCGGCAAAAGTGTTATTTCTTGTAGTGATTGATATTCAAGTCCAAAAATTAGACTCAATTTTTAAGCCTAATGATGTGATAATTAATTAAGATATTTAAAACAATACTCTCTCTCATATTTTTTCTAATTATCAATTAATCATATGACTTATAAAATTAGATTATTCAAAGATTAGCCGTAAACCAGTTATTTACAAAAACCAGTCAAACCACTCCTCTTCTTCTCATTTCCCTTCTCTCTCCAACACTACAAGAAAATCCAGCTTTGGCGACTAAAAAATGAATTTTCGTCGCTGAAAGTACGACAATCGGCGACTAAAACAGTTTAGTAGCCAAATGCATAGTTATTGGCGACTAAAATCAATTTCGTAGCCAAAAGTAGGGGTTTTGGCGACTAAAATTCAATTTAGTCGCCAAAAGTGCAGATTTTTGGCTACTAAAAAAATTAGTAGCTAAAAGGAGGGGTTTTGCCGACTAAACCTGACTTTAGTCGCCAAAAGTGCTGTTTTTGGCTACTAAAAAAAATTAGTAGCTAAAAGGCGGGGTTTTGCCGACTAAACCTGACATTAGTCACCAAAAGTGCTGTTTTTGGCTACTAAAAAAAAATTAGTAGCTAAAAGGAGGGGTTTTGCCGACTAAACCTGACTTTAGTCGCCAAAAGTGGCTGTTTTTGGCTACTAATTAGCGGCAAACAAATAATTAGTAGCCGAAAATTAGTAAATTGGCGACTAAAAATTTATTTTAGTCGCCAAAAGTGGCCTATAATTTTTTTTAGTAAATCATTTATTTTTTACATAAATTATATTCAATATATATAATTATATTTAAATATATAGTTTTGTATTAATACTATGAAAGTAATATATAAATAATATAAGTTGCAAGTATATTCATGTGATGGTTGTTGTGTTAAGGTTTGGAAGGTGGAGGTCGCAGGTTCAAAACCCCTTGGGGGCTCCTGAGGCAACACAAGTGGTTTTTTTTTTTTTTTTTTTTTTTTGACAAATGCTTTTGGCGACAAAATACTTTGGTCGCCAAAAGAGTGGCAATTGTATAAATAATAAAAAAAAATTTAACTATTGGCGACTAACATTTTAGTCGCCAAAGGTATAATTTCCAAAAATGGAATTGAGTATTGGCGACCAAACTTTTAGTCGCTAAACACCTGCCTTTTGCCGACTAAAAGACAGATTAGTCGCCAAAACCTTTTGCGACCGTTTATTGGCGACAAAACCGACGACCAAAAAAATTAGTCGAGGAAGGTTAAACAACGACTTTTGGCGACTAAAAATTTAGTCGCCAAAGGTGTATTTTCTTGTAGTGCAATCACCCAACCTCCATTGTAACTTCACACTTTCTCCCTAAACACACCAACTCCAAAACCCAAGGCAAAACGCAAGGCCAAATTGAAGACTCTATGGCCACCACTGCAACAATATTTTCAGGTTTAGAATCTCATCCAATGATTATCACAATTACAATTGCAAATGGGAAATTCAGTTCTGATTGGCAGTGTTTAATAAATCACATTTCTTAGGCTTCTCTGTTGGTGTTCAATGAGGAACCCAATTCAAACTTCTGCGGCTTGCCTAGAGGATATGAACTCATCACTTATATCATTAAACCTAGAAGGAAAAAAAAAAAAGTTATAAAGTGAACTTTATATTATTTTTTATTTTTTACACAACAAATTCAAAAAAACAATTTATATCACTAAAATCAACAGCAAAATTAACGTTAAATAAGTATTCTGAAATCAAATGGCCAACTAATGCTACACATATTATTATTAGGTAACAGTTTCTTTCAATCCAGAATCAAATTAGGTGGTATTGTCGGGTTGTGGTGAGTCTGATTTCAAGATCCTTTTACTAATCTAGATCGTTTAATGTGTAGAATTTTTCAAATATATCATTTCTCAAAAAATTATGTTGATCGAATATCGATAGTTATTTGATTAGCTTGCATTTGTTTCAACGATAATTATGATTTTAAAAATAAATTATAGACACAAATATAAATTGATTAAGTGCTTAATTGGCAATGATTTTTTTAGTTGACTTTTTAACTTTTTTGCCTTTTTTAACCTGAGACTTTTTTGGCCATTTGATATTCTTGTTTGGCTTTTTTGACTTTTTGACTTTTAAATGGCAAAATTTTTATTTTTTATTTTTATGATTTTTGTCCTTTTATGATTTTTGACTTTTTTTTATCTTTTTGTAATTTTTTAGCCTATTACAAAAACTGAACAACCCAATGTCTGATTAATATAACATTTTACAAATAGGATATACTTGATAAGATTTACTAATTGAATTAAAATGATCCTAAAATCTTGCCCACCTTCGTTGAATGGTATTGTCCAATCTATTTTCAAACTGAGGGCTTGACCTTATTAGCGTACCTCTTTATTTTATGATTGATGCAGGGAGGTCAATTCGCTGACTTCTGAAAAGGCAGCAAATAAATGGGGCAGATGAAACAATGTAAAATCAATTTAACGGTAGTTGATATAAGGAAAATGCCTCAGACCCAGTGGGGGTCACTAGGGGTTATGGATGCTGTTTTTTCATTGGTTAAAAAAAAAAATTTTTTTTTTTTTTCTTTCAATTTCAGCAAATCAAGGCCTGCTACCTCACTGGGGGTTGACCCCCAGTGGGGGTATTTAGCATGGTTGGTTGATATAATTGTTGTTTTAGTTTTATTTATTAAAAATATCAAAAATCAAAAATAAAAAATATTATGTTTAGTTTAGTTGCAGAATTTCTTTTCTGAAATTTTTAAATAAACTAGAAATTATCTAAATCTAAATCATTTAAAAATACTGAAAGCATTTGTCTAATTTTTTTTTTCTTCTTAAAATATTCAGTAATGCTAGGTTTCAGGAAATGACTTCATGAAAAATTTCAAAAAAAGGTGGATCCCACCTGTTAAGGAAATAAAAAAAGAAAAAGAAAATAAAACATGATGGAAGAAGACGTTGGCTGAACCTTCTCATTATATCAACAACAAATAGGGTGGGTCTCACCCAGGAAAATAAAAAAAATAATAAAATAATAAATAATAAAAATTAAAAAGAACCACTTTAAGATCCTCAGTTTCAACTTCCCATATGTTGCATAATATTCATAAATTTTATCACTTGACTTAAACTTCATTCCCACCTTAGGATTCTCAGTTTCAACTTCTATATTTTCAGTTTCAGACTTCTACGTTTTCTGTTTCCTCCATTTCATTCTTAATATTAATTTCATTAATGCCCTCCATATTGAGAATGAAATGGAAGAAACTAGTAGCGGAGCCAGAAATTTAATTTAGAGGGGGCACTTACTAATTATAATAATTTTTACAAAAGTATTTCATGTAAATTTTTTACGATTGATTTCAGGAAACATAAAAAAAAATATTATTTGTAACTAGTGTATCATGGACAATATAAAAAAAAAAATGGACGTAAACCTTAAAATAAATTATATAATAATAAATTATTTTTTGATACAAAATTTGATTAAAAATTGAATATAATGGTAATACCATGTCATCATTGGTATGTAATATCACCCACTAATGGTAAATAAACGCATAAAGAGTGAACCTCACATATCAAATGTAACTAACAATCTAATAAATTTTATATCTTTATAGTGAGATTACTTATATTTGCATATCACTAATAATGACATCGTCGTTACATTCAAAAAATTTCATAGCTAATATAGTTTATTTATAATAGTCTTTTCGTTTTCAATTAAAATAACCATTAGGGTTTGGTTATGGTGTGCAACTTACACCTTACACCTTATTCTTTACACTTACACCTTATACTTACACCTTTTATACCTTACACCTTACACCTTTTGTGTAAGTGGCACATGGTATGCAACTCACTTACACCTTGCACCTTACATTTACACCTTACACTTACACTTACACCTTACACGTACACCTTTTGTGTAAGTGGCACATGGTGTGCAACCCACTTACACCTTTTGTGGGTTGCACACCTAAGAAAACTCTTAACCATTATTGTTTTCATAATTTTTAAAATGTCATTGACAATTCACTCTAATAATATTTTTGTAATTTTTTATTTAAATTTTTTTTTTTATGTTTGCAACTGAGGATCCTAAAGTGGTTCTTTTTATTTTTTATTATTTTATTATTATTTTTATTTTTTTTTATTTTCCTGGGTGGGACCACCCTATTTGTTGTTGATATGATAGGAAGGTTCAGCCAACGTCTTCTTCCATCACGTTTCATTTTCTTTCTTTTTTTTTATTGGGTTTTAATTGGAGGCTCGAATGGGGGAGCACCGAGTCCCCCAAATTTTCACTTTAAGTAAAAAAAAAAAAAAAAAAAAAAAGAAAACAGAAAATAAAAAAAAAATAGTTTACCAAAAATAGAAATTAAGGAGATTAGGGAAAGTTTTTTTAGGAAAATTTTCATTTTCCTTTTTCATTTCCTTACCAGGTGGGACCACCTTTTCTTGAAACTTTTCATGAGGCCCTTTTCTGAAGCCTAGTATCACTGTAAAATATCCTTATAAATTATTTAAAAAAAAGAAAAGAAGCAAATAATCGTACAACAATGATTCATTCCACTAAAAACACCACCACTAATAGCACTAATACATTAAAAAAGTAAAAAAAAATAAAAAAAAATACAACTCTAAGACCAAAACATCACATCATTACTGACGGGACCCACTGCCACCTAATTAGTGGGAGCACTAATTAGTGCTCCCAAACATTTTTCATAATCGTAAAACCACCCGCCAAGTGCTTTCTCTTTTGCTACTACCAATGAATAACATCGGGAACCAATTAAAACAAAAAAAAAATTGAAAAAATTCAACAAAGCATAGTATAAATTATTAAATTATTAAAAAAGATATAAAAAATAATAAAAAAACATAATATAAATGATGAGAATTTTTTTTTAAGGTCCTTGATATTAAAATTTTGTAACATAAAAGATATCTAATATTTTTATAATGTCTAAGATATCTCAAATCGATTAAAAAAAAATTCGATCTAGAAAATTTCTTGATACTTTCGAGAGAATTTCTTCCTAAACCAAAGAATTTATTTCTAGCAAAATTATGGGAAGGCTAGAGGCCAGAGCAATTCTCTAGATTCTAGTCTAGAGATTTTCTCTAGATTTCTAAAAAATTTCTTTGATTTTTGCAAAAATTTCTCTGGGTTCAAATCATAAAATTTATCTGTCTTTTCAATCACAATGTGCAATACACAAATAGATTACCCAAATAAGCAACAACAACAACCAATATATATATATATATATATATCCAGAGAATTTCTCTAGCCTTCCCAGATCTAGAAAGGTTGGAGAAATTTTCTAGATCTGGGAAGGCCAGAGAAATTCTCTAAATTCTAGTTTACAGATTTTCTTTAGATTTTCTCTAGATTGCCTTTTCTATCACAATGTGCAATACATAAATCGATTACCCAAATAAGCAACAACAACAACAACTAATATATATATATATATAGAGAGACTCACTGGATTATATATTGAAGCCATTGAATTTGGCTCATGTAGAGGCTAAACAGGCGCCCATGTTGTAGAACACAATCAAATCATTAAGTTGGAGCTTTGACAGCTTACATTCTGTCGTCACTACATCCATTCCATCGCAGGTTGGTTCAATATATCGTGGATGGCCATAGCATCCCTCATCCATCCTCGTCATCTTTCGATTGATCAGAAAGTAGTAGTGGGTTGAATGCCATGGATCACCTATCATGGAATGGGTTATCTCTAGAACTTATAATAATTTTCACTGGAACCTCAATAATTTCAGAGTTTTCAGATCCTTCGCTTCAATCATGAGCGGTCCAAAGCACTATCCATTATAGAGCTCTTTCAGGCATATGATTTTCAGAGATGAAACGACGACGCCAGGGCCAATAGGCTTTGCGAGGCAAGCCACGCCTCCGCCGTCGTTGATGCCTCGGAGGCGCTTGATGGAGAGCTCTTCGAGAGAGGAATAGTGATCGAGCACTACGTTTATGCCTCTGACTTCGAACATGCAAGATCTACACAAGAACTTCTTCAAACCGTTGCAGTTCTTGGCGAAAACAGCCATGCTAAGGTCGGTGAGCTTGAGCAATCATGAGCTTGAGGCGTGGAGGTTAACGAGTGAACGAGAAAAGAATTAGGGCATTGTCGCTCAGGCCGAATTTAATTGCTGGTTGCATTGGAGAGCAAGCTTTGTGATGGCGTCTAAGCGAGAGAAAAGAGAGAGGGTGAGAGGGAGAAAGAAATGAGATTTGATTTGAGAGAGTTAAATTTCTCTGTGATATATGTTGTGGGGTAGAGGGACATTGGACATCACAAAATAATATTGTAGACCTCTTCCATTACTAAAAATGGGAGAAAGATCTTAGGCCTTGTTTAGCAAGTGGCTTTTTTAGCCAAAAAGTCAAAAAATTACTAAAAATGCCAAAAAGCGAACAACCTATACCAAAAAATTAAATATTTCATTTTCTCTCTATTTTTTGCACATCTTTTTGTAAAAAGCCAAAAAATATCCCAAACATGCTAGTTTTTTTTTTTAACATTATATTTTAGCCAAAAAGTCAAAAAGTTACTAAAAAATCTTGTTCCCAAACGAGGCCTTAGACTAATTTTCTAATTATCTATATAAATATATTATATAAGGAAAAAGGAGTTTCTAACGCAGAAGCCATGCGGGAGCTCTAATATTTCAATCTTAATTTTCTAATTTTTTGATTTCAAAAAAATAAAAAATAAAAAAAGCCTCAGTATTTATTGACTTCTCTCAACTCACAAGCTTTTTTAACTTCTCTCATACTTTCTGCTTTACCATTTCAACTTTTTCTCATACACTATGATTAGTGATGAGATTGTTAAATTATTTTTTATAAAAAATCTAAAAAAAAAAAATTTGTATATTAAAAAATAATAGGTTGCAATTGCAAAAAAAAAAAAAAAAAGAAAAAAGAAAAATACATTGTGCATTTCATTAATAATGCTCAAAAAAATGTGTCAAGTGTTTGTATAAAAGCTTGACAAGTATCCACTCTCAAATTATCAAGTGAATATAGATAAAATTAAAGAACTCAGTTTTAATGGCTAACAAATATTAAAAACCCGACCATTGAAGCCTAATAACTATTAATTGATAAAATTCAGCAATTGAAAGGTCTCAAATCACATCTCTTTATTTTCTCAAATGTTTCTGTTTTTTGGTTCATACATTCATTCTAATATTGATAGAGAATTGAACGTGTGGAAGAATGAGAGATAATAAAATTATATATTGAGTTATGTAATTGTTGTGATAAAAAATAAGGTTGTCTTCCCCTTCTATGGCAATTTATCTAGTTATATCTCCAATTAAAATGTTAGGTTTGCTTCTATATTATCATTGAATGTTACTTTCATTATGTGTTTGCTAAAACTAATAGATGGACCTAATGTAAGAAGTGCAGATTATTTCAATGTCATTCTCGGGATTAGAAGTACAAAAAATATAAATAAAAAGTATATGAATAGATAAGATTTTACAAAATTTATTTGTGAGTCTCACTTTTTAAAAATCTTATATTTTATTTATTTTTTGTATTATATTTTATGTTTGGTTTCTGTACTTTTTTTATATATAGTTTTATTTGTTTTCTTTAAAAGTTTATTTTTAAAAATAAATAAATAAATAAATAAATCATTTTCTATTTCAAACAATTTCATTTTTTGTTTTTATTTTTTATTTTTTTCTTAAAATAGTTTTAGTTTTTGGGCAATAACTTACCTTTTTTTTTTTTTCTTTTCTTTTTTCCTTTATATTGTAATTTTGTGCATTTTAAGTATATGATGTTTTCACTAATACACTCGAAGATGCACTATGAAAAAAAGTAAGAAGAAGAAAAATAAATAGAACAATACGATAAATGGAACAAAGATCAAAGATTAAAACTCCCAAAACAAACAAGCAAGTAGAATAGAATGTTTAATAATAGACATTTGAAAATTTGCAATAAAATTTTCAAACTTTCCTTTTTGCTACGAAAATTCTATTTGGGACTAACTAAATAAAATGCTTTTAAAATAGTTTTTTTTTTCTAGTTAATTACCTAAAAGTCCTATTTATAAATATTATAGTAGCTCAGGTCCTATTTAAGATTTTTTGAACCAATAAGTTCTATTTAATAAAAGTGAGAATATTATCAGTTTTTCTCAATTTTTAAAACTAAGAATATTATCAATTTTGCATAGTAATGTTTTAAATAATTGTTTCACAAAAAAATAGAGTATGAGATTAAACGTTTTTGCCTTTCTAGTTATTAGTTTGATTTAGCTATTCAATAAAATCGAAAACATTATCAGTTTTTTTCAATTTTAAAACTGAAAACATTATTAGTTTTTTTCATTTTTAAAGTTATTTATTTATTTTTTTTAGTTTTGCATATCAATGTTCCATTATCATGCTCATTTATAGACATAAAATTTTCAGTTTTACACAAAAAATAATTCACTTTTTTCATTTTTTTCAAAACAAACATTATTTATTTATTTATTTTGCACATATATATATATATATATATATTTTTTTTCAATTTGAAAATTGATATTTTAAAGTTTTGAAGATCATTGTTTGAAGGGCAATTACAACTATTAAAAATTTAATGGGACTTGAAGGTTCAAAAAATCTTAGTTAAGAATTAATGGAGTATTATTTCATAAATTAGGAGTTGAGTGTAATTTAATTTACTATTAAATTATAGTAAATTTACGTAAACACAATTGCTTACCATATTTTTGTTACTTAATGTATAATATTATATTGACTACCTTTTTCAGGTTTATTTTTTTAAGTATTTATATAAAAGTAAAAAAATGTGGTCAGAAATAAATTTTTCCTTAATTTAGTTATAAATTTTGCCCGTACATTATTTTTAAATTTTGAATAAAAGTAAATATAAAATAATTGATTGAAGATATGATGTATTTGTTATATTCC
Source organism: Camellia lanceoleosa (assembly GCA_025200525.1). Classification (NCBI taxonomy): domain Eukaryota; kingdom Viridiplantae; phylum Streptophyta; class Magnoliopsida; order Ericales; family Theaceae; genus Camellia; species Camellia lanceoleosa. Next base: position 43,982,069 of record CM045765.1, read on the forward strand.
TTTTTTGTGTGCAAAAAAAAAAATATATATATATATATATAGATGACATTTAAAATCGCAATTCATATATATATAAATAATTATAAACACAATCTATACATAGCACATGTGAAACACTAATTATGTTATATACATAAACCGCAAGGTTTTTTTTTTTTTTTTGAACTAAAAAAAAAAAAAAAAGATGCTCTGAGTTTTTTTTTTTTTTTTTTTTTTTTTTTTTTTTTTTTTTTGTTACAGGGAAATCCTCTCACTCTTCCGCAGGTCCAAGGCGCCCTTGCAGAGATCACCAAAGTGTCTCATTAGCATACAAGCGAGACTATAACCCGGAACTTGCCCCGACCTCCCAAGACAAGCTCCGCTTAAGTCGGGACTCAGACAATGAGTATTGAACCCACACCAAGTGCTGACTAGACAACTTGAGGTCCAACCTCCTAACCAACAGTGCTTCGCCCAGGAGATTGGCCCAAAGGGGGTGGGGAATTGAACCTGTGACCTTGGGGCTTAAACCCCGAGGCTTTTCCACAATGTCACAACCCCTTGGGTTATGCTCTGAGTTGTTATCAATGTATCTGTGGGACCTCGGGATAATCAATTGCGGGTCTGATTTGCCACCCACTTAATTGGTTCAAACTCCTTTATGTCTAACCAATTTACATCATGGAATTGTTGACCTTGGCTATTTGTTTGTTTATTTTTTTTTAAAAGATTTTTTTAGAAGTTAAAAAAGTTAATATATTTAAAAATTATTATGATATTTAATTTTTTTAACTAATAATAAATAATTTAATAATTTTTTAATTGAGTAATGTTAAAGACTCTAAAAATTTTATTAAAATTTTTACCAAATATCTCACATGGGTGTGAAACCCACATGTGAAATATTTGATAAAAACTTTAGTAAAATTTTTGAGATTTTTAACATTTTTATTTTTAATTTTTTTAACTAAAAGTTAACCTTTTTATTAACATCCCAAACGATTTCTAAAGAGGGAGACATTAAACTATTTGCAGACCAGACCACTGAAACAAACTGCCTTGCCTTTGCTGGCCAACTTCAAGTCGGACGTGTCCTAGCTATATTCAGGGTCATGTTTGCAGCCCATCTTTCTCATCCCTTGTTTGGAACAGTGATTATTTTAGTTGATTCTTTTTTATTATTTGGCTATTTTATGATATGAAAAAAAATTATATTTGGAATAATTTGTGAATTTTTTATAATAGATAGTTATGAGAGAAAAAATAATTAATTAATGTGTAAGATATAATATTTTATCTTATTAATTATTTTAAATTTTGTTGTCTTTATTAGCTATTTTAACCAATAATCAATGATTTAAACACAAAAATTTCTATTTACAATAAGCCCTCGTTTGGAATGAGCTAATTTAGCTTAACTTTTTGGCTTTTTGACTTTTGGGCTATTGTAGCCTAGCTAAAAAAATTATGTTTGAAATAAATTTTGAATTTTTTGTATTTGATTTGATGGTTATGAGAAAAAAAGTAAAATATTTATAATTTAGATATGATATTTTATCTTATTGATTAAATTAGTTTGTTTTGTCTTTATTAGTTAATTTAACCAAACTAGTGATGCGTCTTGATTTAAATAAATAGAAATAAAAAAATATTAATTTTATATTATGTATTATTTATGTGGCAAGAATATTCTTTATTAGGCTTAAGATCTCATGTTCAAATCTCACTCTCTTCTCAATCTAATTAGTTTTTATTTATTTTATTTTGAATAGATAAATTGACACTTACTCAAAGGAGAGAGAAAGACTTCAGAACACTAACATTGTTTTTCCCTTTGTGTTCGTTTGGCAACTTGGGTTGAGTTGGATTGGGTTGGGTTTGGGTCTATTTTAGTCACGAAAAAATAAAATAAATTTTTTAGCTCAATCAAATAAAACATCACATCCAACTCATAATTATTACATTTTTTCTCCCACAAAAGTCAAAAAAGTCAAAAAGTCTATCCCAAAAAGCCCATAATCATGAAAATGTACTGAATTTTAATTTTTTTTGGGACAATCCGAGCGGGCGGAGCACATGCACGCGCGTGTGTGGCAATTTTTGCATAACCAACTTATACCATAATTTTGGCTCAAACCCATCTTTGAAGCATCTATAAACTCCCTTCCTCCGAAAAATTTGAATGCCTCAAAGGGCTCATGCCTTTATTAAAATATTGAGATTTAAATACCTATCAAAGCTTTTCTCTACAATCAATGTGGGATTGGTAATTATACACAATTCTCAATATCTCATTCATGAGGTCAACTTTATGAGACAAAACTAAGCGGATTGGAAAAAAATCAATCCGTAATCGTTCACTCGTCATCACGCATCCATCCAAAATGCGGTGAATCGGTTCGGTTTGATCAGTTTGGGCTGATCGGAATATCCGATGCTCACCCCTACTTGTATATATATGCAAGTGAGCATGTGGATTGTCAAGTTTAGAGATACTTTGGGAGTCCACCTTTTTTGAGAAGCCCTATGTGAAATGCCTCTGTGATGGGGCATTATTTGGTTTCAAGCGGAGCCAAGCTTGTCAACCTTCTTTTTCTTTTTCTTTTTTCTTTTTTTTTTCATTTTTTATTTGGAAATTTCATTTTGTGTAATGATATTGTGTAAAACAAGTTGAAGTTTGTTGAAAATATATCTAAGTATGAAGATTGAATTTAAATTATTTGTGAGATTTGTAATGTAAGCACTACTCAATGAACTTATTCTTATTTTGTTATAGTTTTCGTTAAATCCCATTTAAAATTATACAATTTGATTTTGTTATAGAGGCTGAAGGTAATCGAGGATTACTGGCCGGTCATGACCTAAACCTTTAGGGCAGGTTCGGGTCGTGACAGCTATATTAGAATGTTATGTTTGAGAAAAGTGCACTAATAAATTTTTGTGTGTTACATTAGAGTGTTACAATAAAGAGTTTTTTTGGAGTGTTATATTATAGTGTTACGTTTGGGGAAAGTACACTAAGATTTATTTATTTTTGGAGTGTTACATTTGAGTGCTACACTGGAGTGTTACAGTTTGAAATTATATATTTTTCCAAAGCTTACTAAAAAGTTTTTGTACTGTTTTTGAAATATTTGAAAAATCCCACATTCATTTGGAATATTAAAGAATCCCATATTTCAATTCATTTTTATACTCATTTTGAAATGTTTTCCTAATAAAAAAGACTCTGATTAAAAATTCATTTCAAATTTGATTCTCATACATTGTGTACCTTACCTTCTATTATAAAAGAAAAAAAGAGAATGAAACATAATACAAATAAGGATATAACCATAAATTTAATTTTTAAATAATATAATGCATATATCTTTTCATCATCAATGGGATCAATTGGTCTATACAAAAATTCTTAGAACTAAATGAATCACCATTCCTTAACATAAAATTTATAAACAAATTTTCCATTAATCAACCCATGTAAAATTGGCCCACCCAATGCTTATATAGCATAGCCACTTGGTGAAACAGAAGATATTGGTACATTTGGAAAGATGAACTTGGCCATGAAGCAAAGATCAACTGTGGTCAATAAACAACTCAACTATAGTTTTGGATAAGCTTAGGGGTGGAAGAAACCTCCTATTATAGAGGTGATTTTTGAAGGATATATGCTATTTTAATAATTTTTTAATTTTTTATAAAAAAAATATATAAAAAAATATAAAAAGTGATATGACAATTTATAATAACTTTTTTGACTTCTTAACTAAAATACTTATTTGATTTTATTTATAGATTAAACATCATCTAAACCCTCTGGCCGAAAACCATTGATAAGGTGGTATTATTGATTTCTTTTTTTTTTTTTTTTGTTTTGGTAGATATACATCAATGCAACTCATCTCTCCGTTAAACTCTCAATTAATTAGTTTAAGGCAAAAAAGGCCTCCACACCTACTAACCATATTTTTAACAAAATGTAATTCCAAATAAATAATAGAGTACTTTTGACAAGCAAATGCTTCACGTACATACACAATTCCTGATGTACATTCTAGAATTCTATCTTTAGGAGATAATCTAGTCATGTCCAGTTAGGCTTGTTGAACCTTGGGTTTGCTTACCCAAATTATTCCTTGTATGAAAAACACAAATCGATCTACTTCATAGCCACAACTTTTGCATCAATACATGGGAATTTATTATTGGTTATACCTCCTAATCATAGTGACATAGACAGATACTTTAGGATAAAATACATATAATAAATATATAATTGAGCGAGTGAGAAATTAACAATCTAGAGTAAATTTAAGCTTTGTGAGGGAAAAGGCAAATCGGAAAGCCTTTTCAGGATTAGGCATGGGATAGAAAACAATCTTCTCGTTAGGAATTACTTTCTCCCACTTGAACCTCTTTACCAGATTATGCATGAACACTAGTATTTCCAATCTAGCATACTCTTTTCCAAAAGGTACATATGTGTAAGGTACGGGTCCTGATCCCTCAAACCTTGATGGGTCAAACTTGTGCAGCTCGAAGAAGAATTCTGAATTTTTATGTGTCGAGTTCGCACTCCAATATAACTGATGATTTCAAAATGAAAGAAGAAAAATAAAATGAAAATGACGAGGTAAAGTTATTAAGTAGCTTACAATTTCAAACAAGTACATAATACAAATAATCTAGCCCAGATCTAGACTAGATTCAAACAAATAAAATAAAGATGCTATAATTATCGGATCGACTTGATTTTTTTTTTTTATGTGATATAGACGAAGAAGAGTCTTACAAAATGAACGGTTTGAATCTAAACGAGTCTTGTAGTGGGTCCCATTGGCCCAAACAGCACCTCTGGTCCAAATCTAGACCCGAGAAATTCCAATCTCATAAAACAATTATATATGAAATTTTGGTTATTACCTTGCAGCCTTTTGGAATTGAGAAACCATTGTACATGAAATTTGTCATTGCTTCTCTAAAAGCTCCTTGGTGGGGTGGTGCAAGTCTCATCACTTCACACGCTACATTCCATGAATACTTCATCTTCTTTTCTTTTTTTTAAAAGCAAAAAAGAACCTTTATTGATGAAAAACCATACAAGATATGAGTTTACATAAAAAAAGAGGGGGAGAGCAGCATGCATCATAGTGACCTAACCCAATCCCAACTAGGTTGGCACCGAGATGATAGCCCAATCATCTGCAAGCTCAATCCCAAGAGATTGGTGAGGAACCAAACTCGAAAGGAAGAAGGACAACAAGAGAAAACAAAAGCCAAAATCCAGGCAAAACACAAACAAGAGATACCAACAACCCAGCAAGGCAGATTGCCAACAAAACCAAGTTAATCACCATGAGGACTTGCCCACAACAGTTTGTAGCCAATGACAGCACTGAACTCAGCAAAAAAACTCAGCAGAGCATCACTGTTGGGCATAACAGACCAGAGGTAGAACAACAAACTGACATCCCAGCAAGGCAGAACAAGCCAACAGCCCAGCAACCAAGCAATAGTTTGCAGCCAATGACAGCCCAGAACACACCTGCTGCTAGTTGGCCAGCAATGGAAGCATACAAAGCATGTGCACTCACCTTTGGTGCAGCATAAACACCCAAGGTAGCCAGAACAGAACCATAAGACAACAGAACAGAACAGCAACACTCCTGCTTTCAAAGGCCAAGACAAACAAATCCAAGGCAGCAACCATTAGAACAAACTGCTCCAGAAGTAGCACAAAAATTACTCCTTTTTTGGTTCACTATAGCAGTCCAAGGCAGCAACCATTAGCACAAAATCACTACAGCAGTTCAATTCCATACTACAGCAGTTCAGCACAAATTACTCATTTTCAGCATTCTACACTACAGCAAATCAGGTCCAACATGCCCAGACAGATCAAATCAGCCAACTGAAGCAATAGAGCACATTCCATCGAATGAGCATCAGTGCAGCACAACCTATTAATTCAACCTACTATTGCACAAGCAAACACTGGTGATCCTACACAAAGCACAAACACCAAAACAAATACGCAAAACAAGATACCAAGCCATCACTGCTGACAGCATACAGATCAGGCTCCACAAGGTAGTTACAAGCATCTTCTGACTTGTTGAATATTGCACACTTCAGCAACAAACCAGAGCAGATTCTTGAACACTTCAGCAAGTAGCACCTGCAGTATTAGACTCTTGGACACTTCTGTTCAACCCAAATCAGCATCAGATCATCCAATGGGCTAGCCACGGCTAGACATTGAAGGCAGATTACAGCAGCAACATGATACATAGTTTTTATTTAGAAATAAGTCTACAGCCTATAACTCTGCAACCTGATGCAACCTCAGCCAAAACTTACTGCTTCCATGAAACCAGAAGCAGAATTGCAATGTATGCACAAAAACCAGCAGGAAACACAAACACAAACATCAAATACCAGCAGAACAGACATGAGACCTGGTCAGCTCTGAACTACCATGAACACCAATCATACCAACAACCAACCATTCAAAACAAACACTTCTTCAGTAAATATGTCACCAGATTTGCTCCAGACCACTCAACCTCCATTTTTAATACAGAACTTCACATGTGGCAGGTTAAAGACCAGCTCATTAATAGAAAACTCCACCTGAGTTGGTGAGGCTTTGAGCCACATAGCTACACGAACCTTCACTATTTCACACAGGTCTTCCAAGTTTGGTTGAGAACCATTAAAGATGCAATCATTTCAATGCTTCCATGTAGACCAGAGGATAGCCAGAGGAAGAACCTTCGAAATTTTCTTTTCCAGCTTCTTCTTTCTATAACCATCCTACCAATTCAACAGTCCATTCACTGAACCTGGTAGCACCCACTACATACCCCACCATCGAACAATGTTGGACCAAAGCAACCAAACAAAAGGACAATACAATAGAATATGTTCCACAGTTTCAATCGCATTATGACAGAAAACACAATCAAGATTTACATTCCCTGTTAGAATTCCAATTCTATGGAGGAAACTCGAAGGTTTAATCTTACCCAGCTAAACCATCCACCCAAAAAATTGCACTTTTGGGGGAGCGAAATTATTCTAAATTGAAGCAGCCACTGGTAATATAGGTCCCATATGTGATTCACTCCAAAGATATACTGAAGAAACAGAAAAAAGAGTAGATGGGTCTGCACCCCATTTGAGCTCATCAGATCTGGTATTGCACAGAATTGGTGCAGAGTTCAACAAATGAAAAAGTCTGTTAGCTTCTTCCTCCTCCCATACCAACAGAGGTCTTCTAAAGTCCATGTTCCAGCTACCATTCTCTTCTCTTTTTTCAAAGAACACCCTTACCACACCATTTTTATCATTAGATAAGGAAAAGAGCCTTGGGAATTCCTCCATTAGGCATATATTACTCACCCACTTGTCTCTCCAAAATCGAACTCTCCTTTCATCCCCCAGAGCAATCTGGGAATTAGTGATATAAAAGTGATGCAGCTCTGGATTGGGCAGTACAACTTGAATAATATCCGACCAGATCGTGGATTCTCTGCCTATTAACTGTGGTGTCCATCTTCTATCCGATGACACATACTTGGAGCAAATCACTTCCTTCCAAAGGGATTCATCTTCTTAATATCATCCCAGTTCAACAATTCCCCTGGAGCTTTTGATTTCGCAATTTCCATTTGCTCTGTTCACAACAATGCAAAATACAATCATTTGCAATTAATTTAGTAACTTTATCTTCTTGTGGATCATTCGAATCTTTGGCTTCTTAGGGAAAATTAATAAAACATTAAAAGAAACATTATATTAAATAATTGATAATTTTTTCTAAGGAGCTTCAATTGGGTAGATACTACTCAATTCGTAACATTTCTTCCGGCTATTATAATTTGGGGTTGGTTTGACAAGTTTTCTTTCAATTACATTTTGTTTTCTATTTGGGTAAATTATACTTGCCTCCTTTGAGATTTGAAAAAAAATATGGTCAACCCCACACCTTTGACATAGTTATACCGATTTCTTTTTTAGTAAAACTAAATTGATTGAAACTAAAGCAGATAGTGAAATAAATAAAGATAAATATATATTTTTTCATAAAAAAAAATGATGACAATGTCCATTTTTTCATTTATATAACTAAGGAATCACTAATAAAAAATTGTCTAGCTGTAATGTCAATTAAATTATCAAGAGATATAAGTGTAATTTTGTCAATAATATGGGCTTAACTGTGTTTTTCAAAAATTTTAGGGGATGTCAATGTAATTTACCCTTTCTATTTTTATTTACTGTTTTTTTTTTTGTTTTTCCCACCTTTTTTAAGATAAAGTTGTTAATGCTTAAAAGTTATTTTTGGGTTTGGGCCTAACTCAACTCCAATCTTGTGCCTACTGTGAGCCCATTATGGTCATCCTAAGTGCTACTCAAGTAGATTAATCACGTAAAAATTAAGTTGTTGGAGATTAATAGATATATAATTAAATTATATTTATCTTTAAATATTAGAGATTTTTTTTTAATCCATAATAATATTTGTTTAGAAAGATAATGACAACATAATTGTCTATATTAGTATGGGTTGTCCAAAACATACAGTGACAAAAATAACCCCATTACACCCCTTCAAATACCATCTATTTTTTTTTTTTAAAATATAAAATTTGTAATTTTGAAATCTTTTCATTAAGAACTATGAAATAAGATGCATGATGAATACAAAATTATAAAAAGAAAAGTTGATGAAATTTTACTCACCTAAGATAGGTCAGTAAAATTTTGATGACCAAGTTAATCTAAATTAGTGAGATTTTGGTTGGTCAATAAAATTTCGACGACTAAGTCAATGGTAAAATTTTGGTTAGTTAGTGAAATTGTACGTAGGTCAATGAAATTTCAAATAGGATTCTCAAGATGTAATAAAAAATTATTAAATTTTAAATTTTGAAATCACTTAAATAATATAAAAACTCACAGAAGAGAGAAACAACATTACGAGAGATACAACAAGAAAGATTAAGATTTTTTGGATTATAAGGTCATTTTGGACTATATATGTTAAAATTTATCCTTATCATTTTAAGATTTCAAATTTTAGGGACTTTAACTAACAAATATGATTTCAAAAATAGTATACTTATTTATTTATTTTTCTAAATAGCAGTATCAGATAACGTATGGTTATTAGTGATATGACTAAATATTGGTCTGTATCAACCAGTATACTAATAAATATATAACGAGTATTAGAGATCTCAAATATTAATAAGTATCGGCTGATATTTAGAACACGATTAACACTTTCTTCGGAATATCATCTAGCAACTAATTCAAAGGCCACAAATAAGGTCTCATTTAGCAACTTTCAATTTTAGTCAATAAATCACTTAAATTATTACATCATTCTTTTTAATTTTTTATATATCTTTTTTGTAAAAAATAAAAAAAATTATTAAAATAACCTATTTGACCTAGCTGATAATAAACCAACATTGAATTGTGGTATTAAAAAAGTGCCAGAGAGAATCCAAAACTGTACGTGCTTATAGAATAGAATAAATATGCATGCATAGATACGTACCCTCGTACACTCGTTGATAAACATGAGGAAGCTCCGCAAGAAACATGACAATGGAAGCGCAGACGGAGCTAGCAGTGTCGTGGCCAGCAATCAACAAACCCAAGACTTTATCAGCAATATCAGCCTCTTTCATGAAATTTCCATATCACTCGTCACAAGCATATGTGACAATATATCAGATATCTTGTGTCGGCGAAGCCTTTCCATCTCCCAAATCAACCTTTCTTTGCTCAATAATCGCCAAAAGCTCCTTCCTAATAAACTCCGAGGCCTTGATAGCTCTCCGGAACGGTGTTCCAGGCAAATCAATAGGGATGGACAAAATTCCTGCAACCAAAATCCCAAAAGGATCGGCGAATTTAGCGACGTGGTTCGGATCACCGATGTTGATAAACAAGCGACAAACCAACCAAAATGTGTATCGCTTGGTGAGAGGGAAAACCACCACTTCGCTGCCAAGCCAATCGGAATCGAAGTGTCGCTGTGAAATGGTATCCATGACACCAATATATTGTTGTAAAGCTTCGGGTTTGAGGAAGTTTGGGAGCATTTTTCTGAGAATGATTGCTTCTTGTTTGGAAGAGGTTTGGGTTGAGGACGGGAAGACTTTGTCGATGGAGCTAGGCTACCATGCTTGGATGAGCCTGTTCTCGTTGGAGAATAAGAACTTGTTACCGGCTGCACCGGCGAACACGACTGTTGGGGAGCCTAGAAGATTTGTCTTGAAGACGTCGGATGAGTACTTGGATATGCGGTCGAATACGAATTTTTCCGGGTGACCTCTCCAGCCGGTGGCCAGGAACTCGAGGGTCTCGCCGATCAACGGCCACCCAGTGGAGCCCGGCGGGAGAGTGAGGTTTTTGGAGTTGGATTTGTAGAAGAGGGAGTGCAAGTTCAGTGAGAGTAAGACAGAGAAGAAAGAGGCAGAGGAGAGAGAGGAAGAAGAACTCCATATCTACTATAGTTGCCTCAATTCAATGGGTTGTGGAATGAGTTTGGAACCAAGTCGAGTGTTAAAGTTTCAAACTATATATTTGTCCAAAGGTTTGGAGTTGTTTGAAATGATCTAAATAAGTATACCTTTTAATTTTTTTTATAAAATATGAGTTGAGTATAAGTTGAATTTCAAGTGATATGGTAGAAAGGTGATGTGAGTTAAATAAGATGATATGACTTAAATAGGATAGTGACTTTTTAATTTTTTAACTTTTTAAAATTATGACAAATAAGGCCTTACTAAGAAATTTTTATACTCCTTTTGAAATATTTAAAAAATGTCACATCTTTCTAGAATATTTAAAGAATCTCATATTTCAAGTCATTTATATATTCTTTTAAAAATGTTTTTCAAATAAAAAATATTCTCATATACAATTCATTTCAAATTTAATTTACATACATTGTGTATCTTACATTTTTAACATAAAAGAAAAAAAAAAGAAAAAGAAAAAAAAGAAACATAATAGAAATAAAGATATAGCCATATAAATCTAATTTTTAAATAATATATTACATATATCTTTTCAAAATTATTAAAACTAATTGACTTACAAAAAAAAATTTTAGAACTAAATACCTTATCATTACTTAATATGAGATTTATAGAAAATTTTTTCATTAATCAACCCATGTAAAACTGGCCCACCCAATGCTTATATTATTATATAGCATAGCCACATAGCCCCTTGGTGAAACAGGAGATATTGGTACATTTGCCATGTAAAACTGGCCCACCCAATGCTTATATTATTATGAGCAATGCTACATATCATTAATTTATCATCATTAATTCTACCACTAGTGAGGTGATAATTGAAAAAAACAAAAAAAAAACAAAATCCAAGGTATAAAACACATGTGACAGTAGGTGGGATTCACTACCACATTATTAGAGTCACCACTAATTAATGGTCTAAAATATTTTTGTATTATTATATAGTATAGCTACATAGCCACTTGGTGAAACAGGAGATATTGGTACATTTGAAAAGATGAACTTGGCCATGAAGTAAAGATCAACTGTGGTTAATAAACAACTCAACTATGGTTTTGGATAAGCTTAGGGGGGAAGAAACCTCCTCTTATAAATAGAGGTGATTTTTGAAGGAAGAGGTAGCCTCGTTTTGGGAGCAGATTATTTTATTAATTTTTTAATTTTTATGAAAAGATAAAACATAAAAATAAAAAGAGTGATGTAATAATTATAATGATTTTTTTTTAATCTTTTTAACTAAAATACTTATTTGGTTTTATTTGTATATTAAGGGGTTATTTAAGATGATCTAAATAAGTGTACTTTTTATCTTTTTACGAAAAGATGTACAGAAAAGTAGAGAGGTGATGTGATAAAAAAAAGATAAAAAGATAAAAAAATAAATTATATAGGGAATGCTAAACCAACCCTAAACATCATCAAAGTCCTCTAGCTGACAACCGTTAATGAGATTTATTTATTTATTTTATTTTTATTATTATTATTATTGTAAATATAGATCGATACAACTCATCTCTCTGTTAAACTCTCAATTAATTTGTTTAAGACAAAAACGGCCTCCACACCTATTATCCATATTTTTAACATGTAATTTCAAATAAATAATAGGTTACTTTTGACAAGCAAATGCTTCACGTACATACCCAATTCCTAGTGTACATTCTAGAATTCTACCTTCTATGAAAAACACAAATCGAATTACTTCATAGCCACAACTTTTGCATCAATACATAGGAATTTATTACTCGTTATACGTCCTAACCATAGATGGCGTTGTTTGGGAAGAATTTTTTTATTTTTTTTTAAAAAAAAAATTTTCTACTAAAAGACAAATTGATTATAAAACCAAAAAAATAAATCCAAACAAAATATCACATCAAATCCCATAATCATTTCACTTTTTCTTTCACAAACATCACATTTAACCACAAAAAAACTCAACTATCTTCCCAAACACAAAAAAAAATTTCTCTAATAATGTGTGAGTAGATTTCTGACCACACTGCCAAATTAGTATTCAACTAGAGAGCACTGGCAGAATAGATGATGCCTAAATGACCTGTAACAGAAAAAAGAGATTCCGGTGGTGATTCGTCCACCCGGGAGCACTCCAACGATCAAGTCAATTATCTCTCAAAGATTGCAAAAGTGCTTAACTCACTATTTAGAATACAAAAAGCGTACCTTACACCCATGGGGGTACCTATCTTTTTATAGCCAACACAATCCTAGTCATATTAGAAGCCTAGCTCCAATAGATTCTGGATTACTACTTATCTTGGACTCTTAGTAGGATTGGGATAAACTTTCTAAGAGTCTTATCTTTATCCAAACTGAAGTCTTTTCTCGTTTTAGGACTCTTGTCCCTTATTCGCTTATCTTGGACTCCGATATCTTCGGAGATAACCTCGGCCTAGCCGAGATCACCTTGACGTCATGATCAGGACACGTGGCACCTCGACTGACATTTCGGTGCCACCTCAGCCACGTGTTGCCTTTCAAAAATTATATCCCCACAACTGCCCCCTAGGTTCTATTACCTCGGCATACTGAGGTGATGGAACCTATATCATTTCTTCTCTTTAACACATCGGCTAAGCTTGCCTTACCCTTTATTCCCGAGGTCACCACCCGTTGGTCCCATATGACTAAGATCTATAGTCTGTTTTTTTTTTTCCAATGCCTTGGAACAAATAACCAAGTCGGCTCAAATTATTTAGCCGAGATCATCTTTATAACTGAGGTCTTTACCTTTTTAAACTATGCACTTCAAGAGATTCGTCATGCAGGTGAGCTGTCACACACAGCAACCCAACTGTTTTAGCCACGTGTCTTCCCTTCACTGGATCGTACTTGATACACACTTTTTAGTAGTCTTGTGTCTGGGTTCACCGTCTGACAAGTACGTCGCCCTAGGTGTATTGACGGTATTTTGCCGCCATTTTCCGCGTTTGATCAAAATCAAATCTCTTTCTTCGTCTTTTCACTTTTTCATCTTTGTTCAAGCCCCCAACTTTTTCTCTCTCTAACTCTTCGCTCCCAAATCTGCCATTGTCGCTCTCGTGAAGCTTTCTGCAACTACCTTCTCTCTCTCCTTCTGGCGAAGCTTTTGCCGCACCTCTTTACTCGTTGCCACCGTTCGACATTGGCGTATTTTACACCGGCCTCATTTTCTTCGGTAAGTCACTTTTCCCTCATTCATTTTAATTTCTTATTTCATATTTTATTGCCTCTATTTATTAGCCATGTTTTGAACATATTCATCTACTCCCTCTCCTGTCTGTGCTTCAAATTTCATCCTTTGAATGCTCAAAACATACTCTATTTCACCTATTTCTGGGTATACACATGTATCCATACACTTTGCTTTCTTTACCACTATTCTTGGCCTTGTACCCTTGCACACACTTTGTCACAGTGTTCTTGATAGAGCATCACCATTCTTGATTATGAAACTTTGTTTTTTTGTCTTTTTCTTTGTGTTTTCTTCAGATTCTTGCCTTCAATCCTTTGTTTACATAGATTTAGGTTTGGGATTTGTCGTAGAACTCACGAACCTCAGGAAAAACTGAAACAAACTTCACTTTAGATCCTAAAAAATCTTTACCCCAACAATTGTTTAGGTTTTTGCCGAGGTCTTTTAAGCTTTCATAAAACACTTCCTTTCGAAATCCAACAGCTTCCCCCAAGCCGACATCATGGGGATGTGGAGACATAGGGTAGACACCCTGACCAAGCTGGAATATTTCAGGCAGGAGTTTTCAATCCCAGCCGACATCTATCTGAGGTTGGTTGGGGAGGATGACTCCATCATGCCCACAGTGGATTCTATGCCCTTCCCAGTTGTAGCTTTCATAGAGTGTGGACTTAGGCTCCCACTCGATATCCTTTTCCGAGAAATCCTCTATTACTACAAATTGAACCCCATGCAGCTCGCCATCAACTTCTACCGTGTTATCAACAACATAATAGCCTTAGCCAAAAAAGAGAATGCTAGGGTAACTTTAGCTAACATCCAATACTGCTACACCACGTGTGGCCTTAAGTTAGAAAAAGGCTACATCTACTACCTCAAACTGAGGTCCACAGAATACAAAATTGTTACCGACCTCCCAGACTCTAACAAGGAAGCCGGGGACGATTACTTCATTATCTCAGGCAACTAGGAGTTCGCTCCAGATGAGGACCCTCTCATCTACCCTCTTAGCCGAACAGTATTCGTAGAGGGTAATGGTAAGAGCCAAGTGCTATACTTACTTGTTTTTCAAGTTTTTCATACTGTGTTCCTTTTGTATATGTGCTAACGTCTGTGCTCTTTCTTATAGCTCTTCCATAACCACCAAAGGGCTTTCGTAAGTCCTTTCACAGCAAGGACCTCAAAAAACTGTTAGATCTACCCGTTCAAAGATGGAGAGCTCCTCTCCTGTTTAACTTCATTCCAAATTACAAGTCGGTGCTTCTCGACGTCCCAAAAAAAAAGAAGAGCAAGTCTCCTCCGTCCGCCACCACACCTTTAACAACTTCATCATCTCGTCCAGATCAGGGGTCTACTTTGGATCTAGCGAAGCAACCATCTACCTCGGCTCCATATCTGATCCCTCCATCTCAACGCCGACGTCGACGCCGAATCAGAATTGGCCGAGATGGGTCGCAAGAAAGCAATCACAGAAGATCTTCTAGCCGACATCCCCAACACCATCAATGCTCAACCAGCACAATCCCAACCAAAACCAAAGCCCAAACGATTGAAGAAGGCCCAACCTAAGGCAACAGTGACTCAGATTGACACTGAGGACACCTTGTCAATTTCAAAGTTGGCTGAAAGCGAGAAGACCACTTCTGCTGCTGAGAAGAGGCCCGCTGAGGCTGAACTATCCCAATCAACTCGGTCGAAGAGGCCGAGGTCTGAGCCCGCAACAACCTCTGGCTCTATGAAATCAGATGCTCTCTAGGCTCTCTCCATTACAATTGAGGACAAGCCGGTTAGAGTTGGTGACAGCACCGATGATATTGAAGTCGGCGTTGCCCTTTCTATTGCCTTGCTTCTTCCCAACAATCTCGAGCACAGTGCCGTGATGAGCGAGTATGAGAACTTTGCTCTGATGTTGCAATGCTCCGTTCAAGTAAGTCCCTTTATACTTGGTATCTTTCTTTCTCTATTTTCCATACTTAGAGAACTTTTACTAACTTTTATTTTGTCCACTTTCTTTCAGGCGATCCAGCATGGCCACTCCTTCGCAATGCAAGCCTTTGCCATTAAGAAGGAGTTGGCGAATAAAAGAAAAGAGGTTGCTAAGGCTGAGGGCAAAATGAAAACCTTGTCAGATCAGTCCGAGGCTGCCTGTAGACACCCCATTTTGACTGACCTTAAGACTCGGACGTCACCAATTGAGCGCTTGGTGATGTTGCATATCGCGCTCGTTCCGAAGTTTCAGAGTCTCGGCCGCGAGCCTTGCCTCCGGACTTCCGGGCTTTTCTGTGCTTTGCCTCGGTTTGCGAACCAGGCTCTGTTTTCTCTGTTTTCTCTTCCTGAAGGGAGGGAGAGGTCTCGTAGATCATCTCTCAGTGGCCGTAGGTTACGTTTCGTGATCGTAGGCCATTTTTCCCGTTTGGAGCCCGGTTTTCAATTTTTCGGAGCCGTCGGTCGTGTGCCTCGGTTCGGGACCACTTAACCACCTTTGTTTGCTCTGGTTTTTGGCATGCATCTTATTTACTCCCTTTTGAGGGACACTGTGGCTTGAGAAACCAACTTCGTGGTTAAACGCCACCTCCGATGCCCTATGATCGATTTCGGGGCCCCGGGCTGTGTGTTTCGGCCCCCGAACCTTCAATTTGCATCGGTTTGGGTTCATTTTTGGCAGGGACCTTATTTTCATTATTGGGAAGCTTGTAGAAGAATGGGAGGCCAGCAATTGTTCTGAAAAGCCAGTTTTATTCCTTCATCGCTCTCCGTCGCCCGTTTTCCTCGCTAGAAAGCTAATATTGACCATTCCCGGGCCACTTTCTTTGGCCCTCAACCACATATTTGTGTTGTACACACCTCGGAGGCCGCCAATATGTCATGGCCGGCCATCAATTGTTCCTGACCCTTTTGAACCCCTCTGAAAAGTGGGGTTTTCTCTCTCTGGGTTCACTTTTTCTAGGTTTGGACCACATGGTTGTGTTGTGCACACATGGGAGGCCACCAATATGGGTGGCCGGCCAGCTTTCTCCGATTGACCCTTTTGACCCTAGCCGGCCGGCCAGGGGAGGTGGCCGGCTGGCCACCTGAGCTCTCTAAAACTAGCCGGCCATGTTCCTCACAGCTGGTTCCTTACAGCTGCACCCTCATTTCCCCCCCAGATTCTGTATCCGAGGGGGGGACTTTTGGAGGGGAAATTTGAATTTCATTTCCCCCCCTTTTCTCCACTCCTTTGCCTATATAACCAGCACCCCCAACTGCATTTTGAGAGGTTACAAACTTTGGTTTAGAGCTCTTGCATTGAATCTCTCTCCCTCTACTCCAAGCCTCAAAACCCTAAGGTTCTTGCACCAATCCATAGTGCCACCTCTCCACACTCTATTCCAGCCACTTGGAGGGTACTTCCAGAGGTTAGGAGCACCATTTCTTCAACCAAAAGCTGCTGGACCTTTGTGCTACAAGGGTGAGCCTCTTTATTCATCTTTTAAGCTTATTTTTGCATGCAATCTCAGCCTTTGTTGCTTACTTTTTTGGGCTCTGACCCAAACTGTAAATAGTCATATTTTGAGCCCCTTTTCATGTTTGATCAAGGACCTCTTGCTGTTTGAGGTCTCCTACTATCACTTGCCTCTTTAACTCTTTTTTAGGCCTATTTTTGCATAGTATTTTAGGCTTATTTGTGAGCTGTTTTGGACTTGGTCATAAATTGTAAAATATTTTTTTTGAGCCCCTATTCAATATTGTTGAAGGACTCTCCTCTGTTTGAGGCCAGAAGCTACCACTTGTCTCTTTATCCCTCTTTTAGGCCTTTTTTTGCATGATAGTTTAGCCTCACTTGTGTTTATTTTCGTGTCTTGATGTAAACTGTAAAGTGTCTTTTTTTGAGCCCCTCTTAAACTTTGTTGAAGGGCTCCTTGCCATTTGGGGCCAGCTCCTGTCCCTTATCTCTATTCCCCCTTTTAGGGCCACTTTTGCATGAAAGATAAGCCCTATTTTTGTTCACTTTTGAGACTTGTTATAAACTGAGAAAAGGC
Source organism: Camellia lanceoleosa (assembly GCA_025200525.1). Lineage (NCBI taxonomy): Eukaryota > Viridiplantae > Streptophyta > Magnoliopsida > Ericales > Theaceae > Camellia > Camellia lanceoleosa. Next base: position 43,999,831 of record CM045765.1, read on the forward strand.
TTTTTTTGACATCATTTTCATGTTTCATTAAGGGCATCTTCTTATTTGAGGTCACATGCTTCCTTGAATGCTAGATTGTCTCTTGTTTTGCGCCTTACACCCTAGCCCTTGTTGCATGCTTTGTTTGGCCTTCTAACCACTGGAATCCAGTGGATTTCCTGTGGCTTTTGTCACGCCCCAAAATTTGAATAATTAAATATTAAATTAGGACTAAACCCCAATCAATATTCCATCATCCAAATCCTAGGGGTGAAACAAAAAAAAAAAAAAAAAAAAAAAAAAACTAAAACACCAACCAAACCATCCACCATAATCTCATAACTAATAAATACCTCAACATCAAGGTAACAATAAATAGTCAAAAAAACTTAAATAAAGTACGGTTACAAACCATGCCAAATTATTCCAATACTAAAGTCATAAAAAAAAATAATAAATACAGAAATTAGTATCAATCCTAAGCTCAAGAAAAATAAAAGAACTCCAAACGACATGTCATACGATCACAGATCTTTCTTGTCACCACCAAAGCCTCTACTAATCCTGCAAAGGACGCTCAGCTGCGCTCAAACAGAACGCACCCGAGTTGCCAAGAGACAAAACGGGTCAGTATACAGGTATACTGGTATGAGTACAAGAATCAACACCCACGTGTCCACCAGACACAAACAAAAATACATTTAATTCATATCATGGGACAAGACAAGTAGTTCCAACCGCACCGAGACGAATGGGTAGTTTCTTGAGATACGGTGGCATTTAGTTTCTTGTCCGTACACAACGAAATATAAATTGATTATAAAATAGACAAAATAGAAATAAAAATATGGTGGGTCAGCCCTGCATAAAAAGTTAGTAAGACCCACCATCCTGCAAAACAAATAAAGTTAGTATAATTTAATCATAAGTAACTTATTAAAACAAATATAAAGTTACACCGTTTCACACTTAAATAATTCGAATTGATCAAAACTCAAAGAATGAAAGTTGTACAGAATCAAATTTCCTATAAGAAAGCGCGAACGAATTTAACAGAAACTGAATAGGTTAAGAGAAAAACTTGATATAAAAATCTAGACAGAATTCAATCGAAAAATCTGAATCTGAAAACGAACCAAAATTGCCCTAAGATGATTTTTTTCGAAAAATTTCAAAACATGAAAAGTGTGCAGAATAATGTTTTACTTCAGTTTACGCGAAACCAATAAAAATAAGCTTGTTTCGTGGGTTAAAACAGCCTCTAAAATCTGCCTTGCCAAAATGAATCAAACCGACAATAACCAAGGTCATCCGATTATAAATTCTAATCGATCTTTTTAATAAGAAGCTACAACACAAAAGCTGTTCAAAATCACGTATACATGCCTCTACTCAAATTTCATAATTTATTGAGGCCGATTACTATTTTTCAAGATGTATAAATCAATAAACTCTTAATTCAATTTTTGTACCTTAACTCCATCAATATAATTCGAACTATACATTTAAGTTCATAATTACTACTTTGTACCTTGACTCAATTAAGACAATTCGAACTAACATACAAGTTCATAATTAATTCATTGTACCTTGACTCTACCACTTCGGCCCTCCCCTTCTGGTCTACACATATATCCCATGTGCCTCCCGTATACCTAACCCACTCCGAAGCCAAACTTGCACGGGGATATCGTCCCGAGTTTGACTCACACTCCCCGGATGGTTAGCATATACGTACGCGTACAAATCAAAGCACTCGTCTACTCATGAGAACGAGGCAACAATATATATAAACATCTCATCGACATCATGAGACAAATATAACAATGTCGGGCATAAGGCATCAAACAACTCTCATAATCCTCACCTTTTTTTTTTTATACACTCTTTCTCACCATCACTCAAATAAAATAACAATCCATGAAGTCATGGTGGAGTACAAGGAATTTATTTATGAATTCTTAATTTATTAAATTTCAAATGACCATGAATATGATTACAATCATAGAATAAATCCATATAAAAACCCTAAACATGGCATACACCACTAATCAAAATAATTAAAATCAATCCATCATCTACATGCAAATACAAAATCAATTAAAAATAAATAAATAAAAACAACGAATCAATCTATCCTCTAACCAATATCTATGGATTCTAACTTTATTTTAATTTTATATAATCATGAGTGTGATTACAACCATAAAATAAATGCATAAAAGAAAAAAGAAAAAAAAACTTAAACCTTGTACACAACTAACCAAAATAAGTGAAATCAAGCAATCTTCTAAAAATCCTAAACTTTACATATACAACTAATCAAAATAATTAAAATCAATCAATCATCTAAAAATCATAAATCTTACATACACAACTAATAAAAATAATTAAAATTAATTAATCATCTAAAAACCCTAAACTTTACCTACACAACTAATCAAAGTAATTAAAATCAATCACTTATCTAAGAAGCCTAAACTTTACATATACTACTAGTCAAAATAATTAAAATCAATCTATCATCTATAACCCTAAATCTTATATCCACAGCTAATCAAAATAATTAAAATTAATCTATCATCTTTATGTAAAAACAAAGTCAAACTAACATCAAACAAATAAAAATAAATACAACGAATTAAACATAAATCAAGGGAAGTGGATTTTGTACTTAAAATTATTTTTGAAGATCAAAGAATCACTCAAAGAATTAATGAAGTCACCCAAAATAAAACCCTAAACCTTACATACCCAACTAATCAAAATAATTACAATCAATTAATTATCTAAAAATCTTAAACCTTACCTTTACATCTAATCAACATAATTAAAATTAATCAATCATCTAAAAATTTCAAACCTTACATACCCAACTAATTAAAATTATTACAATCAATTAATCATCTAAAAATCCTAAACATTACATATACGTCTAACCAACATAATTAAAATTAGTCAATCATCTAAAAAAAATTCCAAACCTTACATACCCAACTAATCAAAATAATTACGATCAATTAATTATCTAAAAATCTTACACCTTACACGTACCACTAATCAAATTAATTAAAATTAACCACTCATCTAAGAACACTAAACCTTGCACATATCACTAATCAAATTAATTGAGATTAATCAAACCTCTAAGAATCCTAAACCTTTCACGTACCACTAATCAAATTAATTAAAATAAATTAATCATCTAAGAACTCTAAATATCGCATATACACTAAGCAAAATAATTAGATTAATCAATCATCTAAAAAAAATAATAATAAAATCAATAATCATTTAAACATCCTAAACCTTATATACATCACTAATCAAATTAATTAAAATAAATCAATCATTTGAGAACCTTAAATTTTACATGTTCCACTAATCAAATTAAATAAAATTAAACTCTCATCTAAAAGCCCTAAACATCTCATAGACACTAATCAAAATAATTAATTTAATTCATCCTCTACATCCACATACAAAGATATCAAATCACATCAACCTAATAACATAAATAAATAAATAAACTAATGAATCAAACATAATCAAGAAAAATAGGATTTGTACTCACAATTATTTTTGAAGATTGAAGCAAGACCAAGAGGATTAATTAAACCACCAAAGTAAACCCAAAACCCCTTTCTTTTTTCTTTATTTTTCTTTTCTTTTTCACCTTTTCTCTCTCGGCTTGCACTAATGCACAGCCGCACACCGAGCTTCTCTTCTTTCTCTGATTACCCCTCTCTCTCTCTCTCTCTCTCTCTCTCTCTCTCCCTACGGCTGCTGTTCTTCGAGGAGGACTTCACACACGTTATGCTAACAACCACCTAGGTTTAAATAACCTAACAATATTATATAATAAATAACACATTAACATTATATTTTATTATATAAATGCAATATAAATACAACTTATATAATATATATTTTGTCAATATATAAATACCTTTATATATATATATATATAAATATTTGAATTAATTATATATAATTGACTATCACATTAAATGACTTGAACAACACATTAAATTAACTAGACATCATATTAAACTAATTAAATATCACAATAAACTAACAGAATAACACATTTAATTTTCATGTAACCACACCATTAATAAAACTAATAATAAAATAAAATCATAATATTAATAAATAAATAAATAAAGACTTACGAAAAATTAGAGTTGCTACAGCTTTGATGCTGTTTTGAGCCTACAAATTAGAGGGGGGTGACCCCCTCTCACCTTGACTTGTTTGGTGGCCATTTTGGCCTTCCAAAGAGGCCCTATCTTGCATACTTTGTGGACTGATTTTGGGGCCAATTTGGTGAGTTTTGAGACTATCATATTTGATTTTCAAAGTTGATTTGGAGCTGCCACATGTTTATCTTGTATATGCTTAAGAATCCCTTTGTATGCCCTCTAAAGGAACCCCTCATTTGTGTATGTGTTGGCTGCATTTCCATGGTTATTTAGGCATATTTTGGCATGTTTTATTCACTGATTTTTTCTGGTTTAATGAGTTCTTACTTGCTTCATACACTTGCCATGTAAACCATGTTTGCCAGTCGAAATTGCATGCTAATTTAAGCCATCTTGCTAGCACTTTTTGGCCACACTTTAAACTGGAAAAGTTCATGTTTTGGGACTACCTTGACTCTGTCTTCATGCTTCATGTTCAAATAATGCATGCTTTGTATAGCTATAAGTCATTCCATGTGCCCAGTTTTGATTTTCGGGTCTCATCTCATGCATCGGGTGCCATATTTCCATGCTTCGGGGCTGCTTAGCATCATGTTTTAGTGCTGAAATTTGCTCATTTGCATATCATGTTCCATGCCTTACCATGCTTTGGTAGAGTGGCATTCGTGCCTTAGGTTCGGTCCTCGGTTTGCGTGCATGTGTGCACGCATCTCGAGTGTCTCATTTTCATCTAATGGCTGCTGATGTGAGTGTGGCTGAGGTCCACTCATATTGGCGTAAGTCCATCATGCATTGCGTATGCCATTTTGATTCATAGCATTGTGTATGCTAGGTTGCATGTTAGAGCATTCGTGTATGCCATGTTACCTCGTGCATCGTGTATGTCATCTCATAGCATTGTGTATGCTAGGTTGTATATTAGTTGCATTCATGCATGTCATGCATATTGCATTGTGTTTGGGATAGGAGTTAGCCTGAGCACGGGAAATGAGGGACGTTTCATACTTTAAGTGACGGAACGTGTCTCAATTCCCTATCGCTGACACTCCGGATTATCCATGATGGAGTCTCAGTCTTGTTGTGTTTTTGTGTGCATTCATTTCATATTAAGTCGTGCAATTCGACTCTTCGTCCATCATGCATCGATGTGCGTGATTGGTGGCACGAGGATCGAGGACTATGCTCCCTGAAGAGTAGTCAAGCATACATATGTGAAAATATATTGCCATGTCCCTTTCCTGCTCTCTGTTCAGCAAATCAGAAATCAGCAGCTTTCAAAAGCCTTGCACAGCATTTCGGCATTAATTGTAAATAGAGGCTAATTGGGGCATCGCAGTGGATTTCCGTGCCAATGCAACTCACGCATGTATCATCTATCATTCGAAATAGAGCTGAGGTGGTCCACGGATTTGCGTGCTAGTTTACTATTTTCCTAGTTCATTTGTTAATTAATTAGGGTTTTGTACTTATTCGGACTGTACTATTCATTTGGACTGTATATTATTTATTCGAACCCTCTGCGCGAGGGCAATATTGTAATAAGTGTGTGTGTGTGTGTGTGTGTGTGTGTGTGTGTGTGTGTGTGTGTGTGTGTGTGTGTGTGTGATGTATGTCTTCCAACCCCACGTCTTTCTTTCCCTTTTATTTACCAGCTTATATGGTTAGATTAGGGCATGTTTCAATTAGCATACAGTATGATAGCATGTTTGCATTCATTCATCTGTTTTGCATGCACCGAGCTCGGCGCATCATAACTCATTGCATTGTATTTCAATTCCAAGTTGAATACTTGTTAGTTGTAGCATTCCATATGCCATGTTTAGAATAGCCGAGCCTGCTATAGTTGCATTTCTGCATGTGTTGCATTAGGCATTTTTGTATAATTAGGGTCATGCATGGATTTCTAATTAGCTTTTGTTTTGGCTTGGAGTACTCGGTAAGTTTTTATGCTTTAGCATCCTTGCATGTGTGTGAGTGACTGCCATGATAGCATGCTTACCATGAGGCTATTTGCTTATGTGATATACCTGTCTGAATGCCTGTGGGTGAAGGTTGGGTTATTTGGATTGGAACAATGCATGGACTGTGAGCTTTAAGCCCACTAGATAGTGGCAAAATCATTTTTTTTTTTGAAGCCCACCTGAGGGTGGCAAAATCTGCATTTTAAGCCTACCTGCGAGTAGCAAACCATCTTTCAAAAAAACAAACATGAAATGTTTTGTTCCAATTAAGGTGATCCAGTCTATACTTGTATGCTGTGCGCATCACATAGTAAATCTAGGCTAATAACCAGAATAAGAACGCATAATGTTTTCAAAACTTGATATCATGGTTAGTAGAGGCCGATCTTTGATCGGGCGAGCGGGGGTGCTCACGAAGTGACCTTCCCCAATCGTACCCAAGTTCTCGAGCCGAGGCAACTTTGGTGATGACGGACACGTGGCCTTAGGCAACGAGTCAGGGTTTCCTAAATTTCCCAAAAATAAAATATTTAGGTGGCGACTCTGTATCTGGCAAAGCAGTCCATGTTTGGCAATTCTTTCAAAAAATCTGTTTTCTCAAAACGATTTGCCGGATTTGGACTCTTTGGTTCATATTAAGAACCGTGACAATTAGAGTCCTGAACTGTAGTGAGCCCAAGACGAACGGAACGGGGGACTCATTCCCTCCCGGGGCGTTCGTGGACGTCTACAGTTTCTGGCGACTCCGCTGGGGACTTAGAGAGCTTGACTCGAACTCATGATATCTGGTTTTGACTACACTTGTGTGTTTCTTTGCATAGCATTTGCATTGGTGCACCTAGGACACCGTGTTTGCCATATGCTATTCCTGAGCGGTTTGCCAGAGGCTGCGTGCCATAAGGCTTACCGGTTACGGGCTCTGCCAGTATGGGAACACAAACCCCGGTTTTACCGGGGCACCCTTTTGACCATTCGACCTAGTGCATATTCGGAATCCGTAGTGACCATTCCAAACTAGGACAGGTTGCTTACCCGATATAGGTTGTTTGAAACCGCTGCGTGCGTAGTGAAACCCTAGCTCCTGACAAAATAGGACAGGGAAACCCTACCCCAACATAGGGGTGTTTTGGTTCTCACTTATCTGTTATGTGCTTTTAGAGTGCGTCTCTACAGGAATGCATGTATCAGTTTATGAGTTTGGGCATCAGGCCTGCGGGCATCAGTCAGTGTTTGAGAATCAGTTATCTGCGGGTATCAGATTCAGTTTTCGGGGACAGTGATTCAGGGATAATGATCAGTGTTTGAGGACAGTGTGTATTCAGCTTATCAACCGTGTGTTGTTATGCCCAGCCGTGTGTTGTGTATTTATTTTAAGCTGTTATGCTGTTCGTTTATCTGGTTGTTTATTTCCTTATTGCTTTATTTATCTTTTGCTAGGACAGTTTTAGCACAATTGCTTCAAACTCAGCAGATATTCCCCAAGCACTTTGGACAAGAGGTTGTCGGCTCAATCGATCTGAGGATCTGGTTGACGGATAGCCAGTGTTTCATTCTCTACCCCCAGTTGTCAGAAGAAGGCCGAGAAGGCGCAGTGTGTCTGGCGAGGTTACGAGCGATGGTCTACCCTAACGGTGAAGCAGTCGAAATTTTGAGATTTTAGTTTCTGCCATAGAGATACACATACCGGTCGATCCAACAGATCGGCGAGAATATGGTGGGATGGAAGAAATGATCGACAGCTCAAGAGAGCATGAAGCAAATGCAAGAGGATCTTGTCCGCCAAGCGAGTTCTCTAAGCAGAGACCACAATCATGGCCCGTAGCCGAGCTCATCACTAGGCTTGACAAAATCGACATCCGCCTCACATGTAGTTCCTCCTCCACCAGGGGTCCCGTTACCCGAGCAAACACCAACCGTCCAGAATGTCCTACCAAACATCCAAAACACCTTGCCAAATGTCCAGAACATCCAGGAGGACACAGACCTTCCAACGGGGCCAGCTCTGCCCCCACTTCCACCTCAACTGTCCAAGACCCATACACCCGCCAACCACTCGGACTCTCCCTTCGAGTTCGAAATAAACCCTACAGCATTGAAATTGAGCAAGCTCGAGAAGCTATTCAAAAAATCCCAAGGGGTAAAGGCTATTCCGGATATCGAGGATGGATATACCGATGTGGCTGTGACATTACCGGATAGATTCAAAATGCCGCAGATTGATCGCTTTGACGGATCTGGTGATCCCATGGTCCACCTCCGACTATTCTCAGATATATTACGACCAATGGGCCTCACCAGACCCCATAAGCTTTCGCTATTTGGCCGGACCCTGTCAGGAGTGGCCGTTATCTGGTATGCGAAGTTGGAGGATGATGTCAAACGGAGTTGGGACGAAATGCCCGAGGCCTTTGTTGCGCAATACTCTTACAACACCCAAATTGAGATTACCACTCGTGATCTCGAAACAACAAGGCAGGAACCCAAAGAGAGTTTCTTAGATTTCGTGACCCGGTGGAGGGCGAAGGCCTCGATGATGACTTTAAGGCCCACCGATAAGGACGGATCGGGATGATTGTCCGCAATCTCCAGCCCGATGCAAAGATGATTGTTCTCCCCCACCTTTTCGGATCTGCGAGATGGGGTACAAATTGAAGATGCAATGAAAGCAGGTGCGATTGACCAAGACATGGAGTAACCCCGGAGAACTTTTAACCACAACAACAATGCAGGCTCGAGTGGCGCTGTAATTGCAAGAACTTCAGAGGTTAGCATGGTCGCCACCATTCCCTCTCCCCTTCCAAGGCCCATGGCAGCCACACCCTTCTCCGGTGCATCCGGAAGCAATACACAGACCACTAAATACCAACCCAGAGGCCAAAGAACCTTCACCCCATTGTACATGCCTTTGTCCAAGGCTCTAGGGGTCTTAATCAGAAAGGGGCACCTAAAACCCCTGGAGCCGAGACCATTGCCAAATCCACTTCCCCCCACTCACAACCCAACCAAGTACTGTGCATATCACCAGCAGCACGGTCATGATACCAACCAATGTTTCAGGTTGCGTCACGAGATTCAGGATCTCATTGACAAACAAATGATTTTGCCACCCGAGAGACCCAATGTTACAACCAACCCACTCCCTACACACAACCAAGCTCCACCTCCCAAAAGAGTCAACTTTATCCAGACTGGGGTTGTGTCTTACGATCCTAGCATCTATATCACTCCCTCCCATCTACCTAAGCCGGAGGTGCTCCTTCCCGACTGCACTGACTTTTTGTGCATGTTGGACATCTCTACAACCCAACCTGAGCCAATGGTGGTGGCCGTGGAAGACAGTGCAAGGGAGATTGCAAAGGAGGATGGAACTGTTGAGTCAGGGTTTGAGCTGTGGGAATTTTTCAGGGAAGCCTACGATCCAGTGAGTACATCCTATCGATGGGCGGTCTGAGCCAAGTATAGAATTGCTAGAGAGCGGTTGTGTGTGATCAGGGGATAGGATTGAGTAGGGGATGATGATTTGTGGCCGTAGAAGAGGGCTTTGCTAACCTGATTTTTGATGATCAAGAATCGAGGTGCGATCAATTGGTTTGATTATGAGGAATCGGCGAGGCCTTTGGATGGTGGATGATCAACGGATGTGGTGGAAGAATTCTAACAAGGCGGCGAGACGAGTGTATCGATTAATGGCGGAAGGGTCGAGAGTCAAAGTACAATCTTTGGAAGCGCTGACGAAGAATTTTGCTTTCGAGAACAAGGGCATTGTGAAGATAGAGAAAATTTGAACAACAAACGCACTAACGCATGTGGAACAAGAAAAGATTTGGGATTCTGAGAGAATCCCGAAAGCCAAAGCCCATCAAGGGATTGAAAGTCTTTGTAGGTAGGAAGGCGAAGATGTTGTGAGCATAGAAATTTGAAAGTCTTGCAAGTACAATCATCTTAGGAGCAGACAGTGCCTTTCGAATGCCAGCGAAATATGGTGGGAAGGCGATGATTTATGTCTTGCCCACAGACGATGATTGAGGAAGCAATCAACGGATGATACAGTACCTCGATGAGGTTGATCACATGACAAGAAGCGCGGTATTTCAAGCCCCGCACCTAGACCAAGAGGCATCTGGAAAGGATAAAGAAGCTGAGAAACAGAAGGAGAAGCAAATCGAAGAGGAAGCTGTGCTGAGGTAGTTGAAGAAGATACAAGCAGACATCTCCATCGGGAATTTGCTTATGGCGTCCTAAGTGCATCACGAGTGCCTGACAGTGTCCTATGCTATGGACAAGGCTAAACTCTCTATAGATACCACACCGGAAGCGGCTAGTTGGATTGGTCTTTACGGGAGGAGGTTCACGGCGTTAACCTTTTCAGATAAAGAACTGCCGCCCGAGGGCGCAAATCATAACAAACCCCTCTACATCTCTGTGGAATGTAGAGACAAGTGGGTGCCAGTGGTTCTTGTCGATACGGGATCCGCCATTACTGTGTGCCTGTCAAGGACAGCATATGCAATCGGGTTAAAGCTCGCGGACTTCGTGCCGACTACTCAAGTGATCAGAGCCTACGATAACACCAGTAGGGAGGTGATGGCGACTGTCAAAATTTAGACCTAGGTTGGTCCAGGACAACACAACGTTGAATTCCATGTCTTGGACGTTCCTGCAACCTTTAATCTACTTTTGGGGTGACCGTGGTTGCACCAAGTAAAGGCAGTCTCTTCCACTCTACATCAGATGGTGAAATACCCCTATGGAAAGGGAGTAGCCATTGTTTTCGGTAATTCATTGATCCATCCACCTCTGGAGGTATCTACACCAGTCTTGGAAATCGAGCACTACACGGAGGATATGTTCTTATCAGGGTTTACTCTGGCTGAGGCTCAGGTTGTGCAGAATGTCATGGCTGTTAATGAGAGAGTGTACGTTAGTGCTTAATCTGTATACCTCATGAACAAGCTACAACACATCCCCAGGATGGGATTAGGAAGGAGCGGCCGGAAGGGCGTCGCAACATTGGCCGAAGTGCCACACAACCCTCATACCTTTGGATTGGGTTATCAGCTCACCAAAGAGGATTGGTTAAGGAAGGGAAAAGAAATGGCTGGAAGAGCCAGGGCAAAGAAGGCTGGGAAGCTATTTGAGCTGATGCATAGGCCCATTCAGGGTACCCTAAACGGACGCTTCGTCAGGGGAAGACTTTCCTTTGTGGCTTCGAGCCATGGTGACAGCGGAGAAGAAGTGTGTGCGAGGTTTGAGATCTTCTTTGACCTACAACTATCAGGGATAGCGTTGTCGAAGAGCGCAGACCCATCGGTGAGGTTGAAGCGGTGTAAGGCGATGGACTCCTAGGCGCTAAAATTGAAATGGGGTAGCATTGGCTTGTCTACTTCGGATCCTCCGATCGACCAAAAGTGCTTGGGGATAACTTCTCGGTTTCCATGATTGGGGATGAAATTTGCGAGCCTACCGACAACTATTTTGGATGCATCTATCGCACCCTCTCTTACTTGGCAATCTGAAGAGGACTTTTGTCCAAGAAGACGGGTCAGGTAGTGAGCCGGAATCTGATTCCACCGAATCTTGTGAGTCGGAATCAGGTTCCAGCTCGACTGAGTCTGAGTCTGGTAATCCTGGGGATGATAACCCGGATGCCACAATCTTGTCCAGGTCGTCTTTTTCTTTCTCATTTGAGTCTGTTGTAACCGAGGAATCGGACGATTTGGATGTGCTTAATGAGAATCAAATAGCTGCGGTTTCTGAGTACTTTTCTATGCCTTTAATTTATTGCATAAACTCAAACTTTCAAAATTTTGATGAAAACGATGAGGAAAAAATTCCTCCGATTTTGCAACGCTTAATTGAGCAAGAGCAGGAGAGATTTGTTAAACCTCTAATGGATGAAATCACTACCGTGAATATTGGTACTGAGGAGGACCCGCGACAGGTCCAGATCGGGTCCACGTTGTCTTCGGAGGAACGCGAGCGCTTAGTCGCTTTATTAAAAGATTTCAAAGATGTTTTCGCGTGGTCCTACGAAGACATGCCTAGGATCAATCCTGAGATTGTACAGCATCGGATCCCTCTTGACCCCGAGGCCCGACCCGTCAAACAGAAACTCAGGAGGATCCGCTCGGATTGGGCTCTCAAGATTAAGGAAGAGGTCACCAAGCAAATTGACGCAGGCTTCCTGCTGGTATCCGAATACCCTACTTGGTTGGCCAACATCGTTCCAGTGCCGAAGAAGGATGGCAGAATCCGAGTATATGTGGATTTCAGGGATTTGAACAGAGCCAGTCCGAAGGACGACTTTCCCTTGCCGCATATTGACGAACTAGTGGACTTCACAGCAGGGCATGCTTTGCTCTCATTCATGGATGGCTTCTCAGGGTACAATCAGATAGTGGTGGCACCGGAAGACCGGGAAAAGATTGCATTCACCACCCGTAGGGGAACATCTTTACTCTGAGTAATGCCGTTTGGGTTAAAGAAGCTGGAGCTACTTATCAGCAGACGCGACCACAATATTGCATGACATGATCCACAAAGAGGTTGAGGTGTACGTGGACGACATGATTGTCAAGTCCAAAGAAAGAGAGGGCCATTACACCGCCTTGCAAAAGTTCTTTCAAAGGATCAGAGAATTCCGGTTGCGGTTGAATCCTAAAAAATGTACGTTTGGTGTTACAGCGGGAAAAATGCTGGGGTTTCTGATTATACAGAGAGGTATCAAAGTCGACCCTTCCAAAATCAAGGCCATCCTAGAAATGCACCCACCAAGGACTGAAAAGGTGGTGCGAGGCTTTCTGGGTAAAGTGCAATTCATAAAACGGTTTATCTCAAAATTAACCTTGACTTGTGAACCACTTTTTGGTCTCCTGAAGAAAGGAAAGAAATTCTAATGGGACGGCCGATGCCAAGCTGCTTTCGAACAGATCAAGGAATACTTACAGAACCCGCCCGTGTTGTCACGCGGAGCCGGGAAGCCGTTGATATTGTACCTTTCGATGGTTGAGACTACGATGGGTGCATGCTCGCACAAGAATCGAGAGGATAAGGTGGAAAAGCCATCTACTATCGAGCAAGAAGATGCTAGACTATGAGACACGCTACACACCGTTGGAGAAGGCATGCTTAGCTTTGGTATGGGCTACCAGGAAGCTGCGGTACTACCTGTTAGCTCACTCCGTAATGTTGGTTTCATGACTCGATCCCATCAAATACCTTTTCGAGAAACCAGTACTTACGGGTAGGCTAGCTCGTTGGTTGCTGTTGCTCTCCGAATTCGATCTGAAGTATGTAATGCGCCGTCGATCAAGGAAGAAGCGATGGCGAAATTCTTAGCCGATCATCCAGTGGAAGGGGGTGAAGCAGTCTAGTACTTATTCCCAGATGAAGCTATTTTGCACATCGACGATGAAACTTGGACGATGTACTTTGACAGAGTGTCAAATCAATACGGGTATGGGATAGGAGTGTTGATGATAGCACCAGATAAGTCCTGTATCCCTCTAGCCTTCAAACTCCGATTCAAAGTCTCGAACAACGAAGCAGAATATGAGGCATGCATTGCTGGTCTAGAAGCAGCCCTGGAACTAGGGGCAAGACGGTTGGACGTCATCGGGGACTCGAATCTTGTTATGTCTCAAGCAAAAGGAGACTGGAAAGTCAAAGAAGAAAAGATGATGATGTATCACCAGACCTTGGATTTGTTAATTCCTCGGTTTGAGAAGCTAAACTTTGCTCATCTACTAAGAGAAAACAACAGGTTCGCAGATTCTTTAGTAACTCTATCTTCCATGATAGACATCCCATTCGGAGTCCGGATGCGTCCAGTCATCATTGACCAGAAATTTGCGCCCGACCCTCTGAGTCGATTCTTTGCTATAGATGAAGTTCAGGACGAAAACCCCTGGTATCACGACATTTGGAATTTTTTGGAGAAAAAAGCATACCCACTAGGGGTAAATGCCAAGGATAAAAGGGCAATCAGAAGAATGGCCGTTCAGTTCATCATCTGTGGGGGTAAGCTGTATAAGAGAGGCCATTTGGGAATGCATAAGCTGTGTGTCGATGCCAAAGAATCAAAGCGTCTAATGGAAGCCATCCATGGAGGGGAATGCGGTGCGCATATGAATGGAGTCATGCTAGCATGGAAGATCCTTAGACAGGGTTACTACTGGTCCACCATGGAGGAGGACTGTATCAGTTTCGTTCGGCGATGCCACAAGTGTCAATTCATTCAAATCGCATGAACATTCCGCCCTCAAAGCTGTATAATATGACTTCGCCATGGCCATTTTTAGTCTGGGGAATTGATGTGATCGGGGCCGTCACTCCGAAGGGGTCGAATGGGCATGAGTTCATCTTGATCGCGATAGATTATTTCACAAAGTGGGTCGAGGCCCAATCTTATGCGGTGTTGAAGGCTTCACACGTTGCAAAGTTTATCAGAAACAACATCATCTGTCGCTACGGGGTCCCAAACAAGATAATTTCAGATAACGGTTCCGACTTCAAGAAGGAAGTGATTGGAAAAATACAACATGACTTTTCATAAGTCATCTACCTATCGACATAAACCAATGGGCGGTTGAGGGCCCAACAAGAATATCAAACACATATTGCGAAGATGGTGGAAACCTACGGGGTGGCGGATAAGTTCTCGTTTGCTCTGTGGGGCTACGGACTTCAATCGAACTTCTCTTTGGGCGACTCCGTATTCATTGGTTTATGGGATGGAGGCCGTTCTACCTATCAAGATTGAGGTTCCGTCATTGCGAGTATTGGCTGAGTGTCAAATAGCCGAAGCAGATTGGCAACAGAGCAGATTTGAGAAAGTCATGCTATTTGATGAGAGAAGACTGAAGGCACTGTACCATGTTCAAGGTTACCAGCGCAGAATTGCCCGGGCTTTCAACAAGAGAGTTAAGTCCAGGAATCTAAAGGAAGGAGATTTGGTGCTCAAGGACAACCGAGCTCCCCATCCATGACCCAAGGGGCAAGTTCAGACCCAATTGGACTGGTCTCTACATCATTAAGTCTATCTGGTCAGGTGGAGCTGTGGTTCTGATGGATCTAGATGGCTTGGAATTCTCACAACCGATCAATATGGACTAGTTGAAGAAATATTACCCCTGAGAGGCTTGCTGGGCGAAAACCGAAAAGGCGACCTAGGAAAAACTCAGAGCACAAAAAATTTGAAACTACAAAAACTGAGCTCGCAAGGTTGAAAACTCGCAAAGGGCGGCCTTGGCAAAAGTTAGAGCGTAAAAGGAGAGTGAAAATACTCGAGTGAACCCGAGCCTGAACTACGTAAGGCTTGATTCCTATCTTTGGGATACGTAGGCAACTTCATCCTGAAGTTCAGCCATAAACTTTTCCCTGATCAAATTTGTCCATTTTGATCATCTCGGTCATCTTTGTCTATCAGCATTCATCGTGATCTCCGGTGCAGTGCTTTTCAGACTAGGGGCAACTTTCCGTTGCCATGAAGTGCCGCGGTGCTATTCAGACTAGGGGCAACTTTCTAGTTGTAGGAATCCGGGGTAGTGCATCTCAGTGACAGGTCTCAGGCGTGTCCAGTTCTGATCCATATCAAAAATGGTTTTGAAAAGTTTTAATAAAAGTTGACTTTGTTCAAATTAATCTTTTTACAATTAAGACCATTTTTGGACCAAAGCGGAAATTTTTCAGTACCCACAACCTTCAATTTCATTGATTTCAAAACAGAGTTATCCTGCTCTTGCATACAAATTGAAGTTGCTTTTTTATTACATTCATAAAGAAAACTTGAAAGTACTGGTAAAGCAATAAATTCGGGGCATAGATAAGTCAGGTGTCCCTGCGTCCCCTCCCAGAGCTGGTCGAAGCCTCTGATGCCAAGCCAGGTCCAATCTGCGCCTCTTCATTGAGCCAATCCAAGCACTCGTCAGTCAAACCGCAACTGAAAGTGGGAGGCGGGGCAGAGCTCTCTAGTCCTCCATCTTTGGCATCTGCAAGACTGTGCGCCTCGAGCAAGAATGTGGCAGGATACTCTATCCCTTCTGGCGGGCAAGTTTGATCATGACCGAACTGACGCAGGAACCGGAATGGGAAATAGAACACACAGTGGGTCAGACCAATCAACTGGATCCCGGTTTGCCGGGACATGCTATAGCTCATTGCCGGGAGGTTGAGCCAAGGATAGCGCCAAGCAATGCGATCTGCAGACAGATGGCACATCCAGTCAAACCCCCACTCTTCCTAAGGGGCATCGACTAGGCGTTGTCGAAAGAAGTAGCCGCGAGCTGAGTAGGCTGGACAAGAGTCCACAACCTGCAATTTATCCATCAACCATACCTGGAGAGGGATAAAAAATGAGAGAATAAAGAATAGAGAGATGTACGATGAGAGAAAAGTAAGAAAAGGGTTTTGTGAGAAAAACCGGGCAGGGCAGTGATGTGAGCAATATATCGTGAGATTGGGTGGGGAACATTCCTGCGGCGATAGTGAGCTCCATGAATCTGGTCGTCTCCCGACGATAGAAAGCATCTAAGCCCATCAGTGTCTCGGCCAAAGTCATGGCAATGCAGCTCTTTCCTTCCTTCAAGCCTTAAGCAACTTCGATCAGACGGATGCTAGATCCACTGAAGCCTGGGGCAAGCAGAAAGTGAGATAGCATGCACAAGCAAAGGGCATGTTGCCGAAAACCTTGCCAATGATGGTTGCCGCGGTCACCGGCGTCAGAAAAGCGATGAATCAAGCCGAGGATGTCCATTTCCCCGTTGCAGATCAGAGACCGAGCATCATGCATGGTGAGTCCACACATCCGCCCTAAAGATTGGGCGTGACCGAAGCGAAACTGAGGCAAAATTTCTTCATGACGTTCGGATTCCATCAAAACTTGAAAATCTTCGAAAGTTGGATATACCTCTTGCCCGCCGAAGCTAAAGACATGTGTTACCAGGTTCCAAAACCTCGTTGCGGCATGAAGGAAGGGAAGGTGTAGCGGAGTACAGCTTAGTGTGAATAGTGCATTCAAGCCGAAACCCTGGAAGTTCAATTTTTCCGAGCCATCTAGAGAAACGATCCAAGCTGTGAGATTTTCGGCGAGAAACACCTCCATTTTGGTGTAAAATTGAGATGAAATGAATCAACCACGAGGCTAGAGCTTTTAAAGAGGATAAGACACTGTTCGGGGGACAAGTGTCAAAAATTTGGTGGTTCCTGGGCTAGGTGGCCGGCCGGCCACCTTTTCTGGCAGGCCGGCCACCCATCTCCTCTCCAATGCAAAAAGCTGGTCGGCCAGTTCCCAAAGGTGGTCGGCCATGCTTCCAAGTGGATCTTTGCTACTGTTTTACCCTCTGGAAGGGAGTTCCTAGCATTTCTATGCATCGAGAGTGTCGAAGGCCTCCATTTCCCTCAGTTTCGGATGCGTTCCGTCACCCAGATCGTCCGAAACGCACTTTGTTCATAGAGTTGTTGTTAAGTCTTACTTATCGAGTGGTTGTCTTGCTTATCGAGTTGTTGTTTTGCTTATCGAGTTGTTAAGTTTGTCGAGCTGTCAAGTCTTGTACACCGAGTTGTTACTTTTTATTTAATCAATTTTGTTACGCCTTACTTATCGAGTTGTCAACTTTGTTGTGTTTTGCTTATCGAGTTGTAAACTTGCTAAGATTCTGTTATTGTCTTGGTGAGTTAAGTTGTTTGTTGTGTCGGTTCACTACCTGACTTGGCAAAATGCACAATGCACATATCCATTCAATCTCATTTTGGTGCAAAAAGATGATGCGATCTTTGAGAACACAAAATGCAACACTTTTTCAAAGGCTGTTTCATTCCATCATCATTCCTTTGTTACAACATTTTACAACAAGGGTACAAGTTTTACAGAAAATAAAACTGCCTAACAATATACAATGTGCTATAACTACTAGTAAAAATGTAAATAAAGCAGGGAACAGCCGCATCAATGCTCTTAAGAGTAGGAATAAAAGGCCCTCTTCATCCTCTTCTACGAAGCAGCCTCTGCGCCACCGGCACCATCTGAGTCGGAGCTGTCGCCCTCAGGATCCTCCTCGGCCTCACCTCCACTCCCTTAACCAGGGTCAGAACCCTCATCCTTGTCAGCAGATGTATCTGACTGAGGATCAGCAACCTCCTCCTCTTCACTGGCCTCCTCCTGAATGATGTGCGCTCTGTGTCTGCAAGATGACCCCCTTCCCCTGGCTCCTCGAGAAGACCTAGATGGTCCAGCCCATCGAGAAGGCCCAGATGGCCCGGCTCCTCGAGAAGGCCCGGATGGCCCGGCCTGTGACTGAGCATACACCGGAGGCATCTGAAAATGAAAAATGCAGTTTTAATACATCAGCCAAAACATGTACATCGAATCTGATGCAAGCAAACTACACAGAGTGGATGTACGCAGGAATAATGCATGAATGTGGTGTGTGTCAGATGTGCTCTACACAGACAGCCTATCGATGCAGTAAAATGTTCAAAATCAGCATGTTATCAGAAGTACGATAAATGCCAGAAAACTAAAAGGTACCTGGAAACCCATGATGGACAACTGCGCCTCTCTCCGCAGGACCATCCCCTCAAGTGAGGCTACCATCTCGAGCACCTCATCCATGTACTCCACAGGAGGCTGCAGATGCAAAGGCAAGAGTATCAGTGAAGGAATAAACATCCAAGTATCTGAGTAATGAATCAAAGCTGTAAAGCATACCGGGGGTGAGTCGGGGTTTCTGACATATCGGTGGCCAGGCATCGGAGGCTCTATCGGGATCGGAATCAGAGAGGTAGTCCCATATTGCCACCGCATCAACTCAGTCGGCATATCTAGCCATCCAGGATGAGGATAAGTCAGAGGAATCGGAGGAACCAATCCACCCCCACCTCTAGATGTACGAGCCCTGCTAGTAGAAGGGGCATCCGCAGTCCGAGCCCGACTCGATGATGGCATACCAGCAGACCTCATCGTCGGAGTACGAACCTCCGTCAGTGGAGGCATCAGATATGTGTGGCGATAAGTCGTGTACTCCCCCTACTCCAGATGAAGAAATGCATCAGTGCCCAACCTGGCGTCAATCACACCCTGGGTCGGAAGCCTATCAGCGGTCCGCATGTCGGCTGGGGGTGTTGAAGGAAGGTCCTGTGAGGCGTAGCACACTGGCGCAAGCGATCACCCAAAACCCCCTCAAGCAAGATCCTATACCGGGAAGTACCCCATCCTCCGACAAACCGGAACCGGAGATCTCTACCCAAAGGCGCCCAGGGCTGCCATGTGATCTGCGGATAATCAATGCATAAGCTAATCAGAAGTTGTAAAAGTATAAGATTGGAAACATGAAGGCGGGGATTACGAAATACCTCGATGACCGCCTGTCAAAATCTTGCCGTAAATAGGAAGAGACTCACGAGGTCTCGGTCTTGGCCTTCAAATCTGAGTGAATCACGGGTCGTGAGGGGCATCTCCACTATAAGCTCTGGGGCTAGTATCGGGAAGTATGCGTAGAGCCACAAGCTGTGAAAGCAGGCGGTAGCCATCGAATCTGAGAATCTTTGAATCACGGAATGTAAATACAACATCTTTGAGAGCAAAGTGCAAAGTCTGAGAATGTAAAGTCATAGTGTGTGCAATGTACAAATAATGAGAAGCAGAAATGTAAAGGGCAGAAAGTACCTCCCAGGCTCTCCAATAGCCGCCAAGTATGTTCCTCCGTCTACGGGAAGTCGCGCTCATATAACAGTAGAGAGTGGCTAGGCTGGCACCGCCCCAATCATACCGGCTAACCTGTGATAGGTCCACCAGGGCACTCAACAAATAAAGCCCAACTGTGTTCCCCCTATCGGCGAACAGAGTGGTGCCAAAGAGGAACATCAGGAATCCGCGAGTATACTGTGCCACCTCCTCGGGAGTCTCAGGCTCCATCTCTACCATCCTGAAGTGGGAAGAGAACCAGGTGTATCAGACTCTACCTGAAGATCTATCCACTGGCGGGCGAGCTCCCAATAAATATGTCCAGGCGGCCTCCCACTCGCCCATGTCCTTATCATATGGGATGGCCCAACCTCCCACATCGAGGCCCGTCAGTATGGCAAAGTCAAACGGGGTCATGGTCATATCCCCGGTGGCAGAGAAATGAAAGGAGTTGGTGGTGTCCCATCTCTCTACCAGCGCCCATCGGTGTCTGCTAGCGAGGCGAGAGATCGATCTTGAAGGTCGAACCCGCCACATCAACCAAATCGCGGACTGACCTCGGGAGCTCGGCGTACCACTCTTTTTGTGTGAGAACCATATCCCGTCTGACACGGGAAGTCACCTGCATTTAGGATGAGCACATGTATTCAGTTTCAGAATGAGATGAATATGCTGTGTGCAAATGAAATGAATAAGCTGTGTGCAAATGAAATGAATAAGCTGTGTGCAAACGAAATGAACAAGCTGTGTGCAAATGAAATGAGCAAGCTGCGTGCAAATGAAATGTATGAGCTGTGTGCAAAATTGAATCAGATACAGAATCTGGGCTGCGTGTTCAGAAAATTCAAAATTCGGGCTGTGTGTTCGACATCAAGTGTTTGGGCTGCGTGTTCTACTCTCGATCGGTGTGTGCTGTGTGTTTACCTCAACAATGGGCTGTGTGTTCAGAAAACTAGAGTTTGGGGATGCGTGTTCTGCTCTCGATCAGTGTGTGCTGTGTGTTTACCTCAACAATGGGCTGTGTGTTCAGAAAATTAGAGTTTAGGCTGCGTGTTCTATTCTCAATCAGTGTGTGCTGCGTGTTCACCTCAACAATGGGCTGTGTGTTTAGAAAATTAGAGTTGGGGCTGCGTGTTCTACTCTCGATCAGTGTGTGCTACGTGTTCACCTCAACGATGGGTTGTGTGTTCAGAAAACTAGAGTTTGAGGCTGCATGTTCTACTCTCGATCAGTGTGTGCTGTGTGTTCACCTCAACCATGGGCTGTGTGTTCAGAAAATTAGAGTTTGGGCTGCGTGTTCTACTCTCAATCAGTGTGTGCTGTGTGTTCACCTCAACAACGGGCTGTGTGTTTAGAAAATCAGAGTTTGGGCTGCGTGTTCTACTCTCAATCAGTGTGTGCCGTGTGTTCACAATTAATTTATGGGTTACGTGTTGAAATTGAGTGATTGAACTATGTATTCAAGATGCAAATAGAATATGGTGTCATAGACTAAGCATTCTAAACAAGCTGTGTACTCAAATGAGCCGATAAACATAGCAAAAGCACAAAATGCACTGAAAATGCAGAATACATTGCAGAAAATGTAAGGGTGAAGTAAAATACCTCTTGTGCCTGATAGGAGAGGTGAGACTCCGGCTCTCGCAAAAGCAGATCCCCGGGCGCCCGATCGTTAAAATCAGTAAAATGGTAGAAAACAGCCTGCGGAAGGACATGTACCCGAGGGGCGTACCTCTCCGGAATGAACGGTCGAACCCTCGCAGGCAAGGCCATAATATCGGGATCACCCCTGGCAACTGGAGAACCTCCACCGTGAGGAAGATGACAGGCCATTTCAAGAAATCTGCAAAAAGGAGCAAAAACGAGCAAAATGAGCCAAAATTGGAAAAAGTCAACAAAAGTCAACTCTCGGGAAATGAAAAAGTCAACAAAAGTCAACTTATGAGAAAATCTTCCAAATATTGAGACAAACTCACCTCAAGTGGCGAAAATGAGAAAAGAAGCTCCGAAATCAAAATTTAATCGGTCCAAAATGCTTGGCGAAAGATTTCGCGAAAACAACTTGCGTGGGGCATTGGAAAATGCGTACAGAACACAGATCTGAGAGAGAAAATGGTCTAGGAAGGTAGAGAAGATGTTTTCGGAGCTGGAGTTATGAGCACAAAGTGTTTGGTCGAGTAGATTTAAAGAAAAGAGGGTGAAAGGACCAAACTATCCCGAATTTGGCCTAGGTGGCGGTAGGCCACCTTTAACAGTGAGCCACCCCTCTCCCAAAAACATGGCCGGCAGCCTCCCCCTGGGAATAAAAGTGGCCGGTGGTGTTCCCAAGGTGGCCTCCAAGATCTCTGCAAATTTTGGTGATGATTGGAGTCCCCGGGACCTGAAAAAGTACAAGAGAAGTGCACTTTCCGTCGCGAAATCGCTCCGCCGGGACTTCAACTCCAACCTTCGATGCGTTTCTCATCATTACTCGTCGAAAGTGAGATGTATCCTTTTTGAACATGTCGTGACCCTTCCGGGGGGTGAACCGGAGGTTGCGATCGAGTCGCCCTCTCCGAAACGCGCATTTCCTCGCTCGTTGTTTTGTGACAAACGTGCATCCTAGTTTACACTTGTTCTGCATTGTTATGCACATCACTTGCATTCTCATGCATATACTTGCATTGTTATGCACGTTTCCTTGGTATTACCACGCCTCCGTGCTTAACTTGCATTGTCACGCGCGTTTCTTCTCGCATTACGATGCACTCACCCATTGACATCACGTTTGTCAGTATTTCGATATCACATTGAACATATGTTGCTAAACATGTTGTGCTTGTTGAATTTCTTTCTTTTACAGGCACGATATTGTATGTACGGTTCATTTGAGGCTGGTGCGGCTAGACAAATCGTGTAGGTATTGTATCTTCTCCGTGTGAGACGTGGCGAGAATTGAATAATTCTCTGTATTCTTAACTGCATGAAATGTAGTTGTTGCTTTGCATTCTTGCTTAAAACTGTTGCATATATTTGCGAATACTTGCTTCATTACAGCTTGCTGCATTTGCATGATCATTGAGTTACATCCGGCTTTGTGCATATTACTTTGCATTTTGCCCCCCCCCGGCGCCCGCGGGCATGCCTGCAGGCACGTTTCTTGGTTTATCTTGTATGTTTGTCTAAGTCTTCGGCGTTGTCAAAAATGGGTCGTCTCTGGGTGTTGATATTCACTCCCGTTACTTGTGACTTCCGAGTTCTGTCAAAGAGGGGCAACTATAGACACCCCATTTTTGACTGGCCTTAAGACTCGGACGTCACCGATTGAGCGCTTGGTGATGTTGCATATCACGCTCGTTCCGAAGTTTTAGAGTCTCGGCCGCGAGCCTTGCCTCTAGACTTCCGATCTTTTCTGTGCTTTGCCTCAGTTTGCGAACCAGGCTATGTTTTCTCTGTTTTCTCTTCCCAAAAAGAGGGAGAGGTCTCGTAGATCATCTCTCAGTGGCCGTAGGTTACGTTTCGTGATCGTAGGCCATTTTTTCCGTTTGGAGCCCGGTTTTCGATTTTTCGGAGCCGTCGGCCAAGTGCCTCGATTCGGGACCACTTAACTACCTCTGTTTGCTCCGGTTTTTGGCATGCATCTTATTTACTCTCTTTTGAAGGACACTGTGGCTTGAGAAACCAACTTCATGGTCAAACGCCACCTCCGGTGCTTAACAGTCAGTTTTCAGGGCCTCGGGCTGCGTGTTTCGGCCCCCGAACCTTCAATTTGCATCGGTTTGGGTTCATTTTTGGCAGGGACCTTATTTTCATTATTGGGAAGCTTGTCGAAGGGTAGGAGGCCAGCAATTGTTCTGAAAAGCCAGCTTTATTCCTTCATCGCTCTTCGTCGCCTGTTTTCCTCGCTAGAAAGCTGATGTTGACCATTCCTGGGCCACTTTCTTTGGCCCTCAACCACATATTTGTGTTGTACACACCTGGGAGGCTACCAATATGTCATGGCCGGCCAGCAATTGTTCCTGACCCTTTTGAACCCCTCTGAAAAATGGGGTTTTCTCTCTCCTGGTTCACTTTTTCTGGGTTTGGACCACATGGTTGTGTTGTGTACACATGGGAGGCCACCAATATGGGTGGCCGGCCAGCTTTCTCCGATTGACCCTTTTGACCCTAGCCAGCTGGCCAGGGGAGGTGGCCGGCCAGCCACCTGAGCTCTCTAAAACTGGCCGGCTATGTTCCTCACAGTTGGTTCCTTACAGCTGCACCTTTATTTTCCCCCCAGATTCTGTATCCGAGGGGGGGACTTTTGGGGGGGAAATTTGAATTTCATTTCCCCCCCCTTTTTTTCACTCCTTTCCCTATATAACCAGCACCCCCAGCTGCATTTTGAGAGGTTACAAACTTTGGTTTAGAGCCCTTGCATTGAATCCCTCTCCCTCTCTACTCCAAGCCTCAAAACCCCAAGGTTCTTGCACCAATCCATAGCACCACCTCTCCACACTCCATTCCAGCCACTTGGAGGGTACTTCCAGAGGTTAGGAGCACCATTTCTTCAACCAAAAGCTGCTGGAGCTTTGTGCTACAAGGATGAGCCTCTTTATTCCTCTTTTAAGCTTATTTTTGCATGCAATCTTAGCCTTTGTTGCTTATTTTTTTGGGCTCCGACCCAAACTGTAAATAGTCATATTTTGAGCCCCTTTTCATGTTTGATCAAGGACCTCTTGCTGTTTGAGGTCTCCTACTATCACTTGCCTCTTTAACTCTCTTTTAGGCCTATTTTTGCATAGTATTTTAGGCTTATTTTTGAGCTGTTTTGGACTTGGTCATAAACTGTAAAATATCTTGTTTTGAGCCCCTCTTCAACATTGTTGAAGGGCTCTCCTCTTTTTGAGGCCAGAAGCTACCACTTGTCTCTTTATCCCTCTTTTAGGCCTTTTTTTGCATGATAGTTTAGCCTCACTTGTGTTTATTTTCGTGTCTTGATGTAAACTGTAAAGTGTCTTTTATTAAGCCCCTCTTCAACTTTGTTGAAGGGCTCATTGCCATTTGGGGCCAGCTCCTGTCCTTCATCTCTATTCCCCCTTTTAGGGCCACTTTTACATGATAGATAAGCCCTATTTGTGTTCACTTTTGAGACTTGTTATAAACTGAGAAAAGACTTTTTTTGACATCATTTTCATGTTTCATTAAGGGCATCTTCTTATTTGAGGTCACATGCTTCCTTGAATGCTAGATTGTCTCTTGTTTTGCGCCTTACACCCTAGCCCTTGTTGCATGCTTTGTTTGGCCTTCTAGCCACTGGAATCCAGTGGATTTCTAGTGGCTTTGATGCTATTTTGAGCCTACAAATCAGAGGGGGGTGACCCCCTCTCACCTTGACTTGTTTGGTGGCCATTTTGGCCTTCCAAAGATCGAAAGAGGCCCTATCTTGCATACTTTGTGGACTGATTTTGGCGCAAATTTGGTGAGTTTTGAGACTATCATATTTGATTTTCAAAGTTGATTTGGGGCTGCCACATGTCTATCTTGTATATGCTTAAGAATCCCTTTGTATGCCCTCTAAAGGAACCCCTCATTTGTGCATGTGTTGGCTGCATTTTCATGGTTATTTGGGCATATTTTGGCATGTTTTATTCACTGATTTTTTTTGGTTTGATGAGTTCTTACTTGCTTCATACACTTTCCATGTAAACCATGTTTGCCAGTTGAAATTGCATGCTAATTTAAGCTATCTTGCTAGCACTTTCTGGCCACACTTTAAACTGGAAAAGTTCATGTTTTGGGACTACCTTGACTCTGTCTTCATGCTTCATGTTCAAATAATGCATGCTTTGTATAGCTATAAGTCATTCCATGTGCTTGATTTGAGTTTGGTCTCATCTCATGCATCGGGTGCCATATTGCCATGCTTCGGGGCTTCTTAGCATCATGTTTTAGTGCTGAAATTTGCTCATTTGCATATCATGTTCCATGCCTTACCATACTTTGGTAGAGTGGCATTCGTACCTTAGGTTTGGTCCTCGGTTTGCGTGCATGTGTGCACGCATCTCGAGTGTCTCATTTTCATCTAATGGCCGCTGATGTGAGTGTGGCTGAGGTCCACTCATATTGGCGTAAGTCCATCATGCATTGCGTATGCCATTTTGATTCATAACATTGTGTATGCTAGGTTGCATGTTAGAGCATTCGTGTATGCCATGTTACCTCGTGCATCGTGTATGCCATCTCATAGCATTGTGTATGCTAGGTTGTATATTAGTTGCATTCATGCATGTCATGCATATTGCATTGTGTTTGGGATAGGAGTTAGCTCGAGCACGGGAAACGAGGGACGTTTCGTACTTTGAGTGACGGAACGTGTCTCAATTCCCTGTTGCCGACACTCCAGATTATCCATGATGGAGCCTCGGTCTTGTTGTGTTTTTGTGTGCATTCATTTCATATTAAGTCGTGCAATTCGACTCTTCGACCATCATGCATTGATGTACGTGATTGGTGGCATGAGGATCGAGGACTACACTCCCTGAAGAGTAGTCAAGCATACATATGTGAAAATACATTGCCATGCCCCTTTCTTGCTCTCTGTTGCAGTAAATCAGAAATCAGTAGCTTTCAAAAGCCTTGCACAGCATTTCGGCATTAATTGTAAACAGAGGCTAATTGGGGCATTGTAGTGGATTTCTGCGCCAAGGCAACTGAAGCATGCATCATCTATCATTTCGAACAGAGCTGAGGCGGTCCACAGATTTGCGTGCTAGTTTACGATTTTCCTAATTCATTTGTTAATTAATTAGGGTTTTGTACTTATTCGGACTATACTATTCATTTGGACTGTATGTTATTTATTCAGACCCTCTGCGCGAGGGCAATATTGTAATAAGTGTGTGTGTGTGTGATGTATGTCTTCTAACCCCAAGTCTTTCTTTCCCTTTTATTTACTAGCTTATGATGGTTAGATTAGGGCATGTTTCAATTAGCATACAGTATGATAGCATGTTTGCATTCATTCATCTGTTTTGCATGCACCGGGCTCGGCGCATCATAACTCATTGCATTGTATTTCAATTCCAAGTTGAATACTT
This sequence comes from Camellia lanceoleosa, assembly GCA_025200525.1. Lineage (NCBI taxonomy): Eukaryota > Viridiplantae > Streptophyta > Magnoliopsida > Ericales > Theaceae > Camellia > Camellia lanceoleosa. The sequence goes on from CM045765.1 coordinate 44,026,715, forward strand.
GTTAGTTGTAGCATTCCATATGCCATGTTTAGAATAGCCGAGCCTGCTATAGTTGCATTTCTGCATGTGTTGCATTAGGAATTTTTGTATAATTAGGGTCATGCATGGATTTCTAATTAGCTTCTGTTTTGGCTTGGAGTACTCGGTAAGTTTTTATGCTTTAGCATCCTTGCATGTGTGTGAGTGACTGCCATGATAGCATGCTTACCATGAGGCTATTTGCTTATGTGATATACCTGCCTGAATGCCTGTGGGTGAAGGTTGGGTTATTTGGATTGGAACAATGCATGGACTGTGAGCTTTAAGCCCACTAGATAGTGGCAAAACCATTTTTTTTTTCAAGCCCACCTGAGGGTGGAAAAATATGCATTTTAAGCCTACCTGCGAGTAGCAAACCATCTTTAAAAAAAAAAACAAACATGAAATGTTTTGTTCCAATTCAGGTGATCCAGTCTATACTTGTATGCTGTGCGCATCACATAGTAAATCTAGGCTAATAACCGGAATAAGAACGCATAATGTTTTCAAAACTTGATATCATGGTTAGTAGAGGCCGATCTTTGATCGGGCGAAGAATGCTCACAGTGACCTTCTAATCGTACCCAAGTTCCCGAGCCGAGGCAACTTTGGTGATGACGGACACGTGGCCTTAGGCAATGAGTCAGGGTTTCTTAAATTTCCCAAAAATAAAATATTTAGGTGGCGACTTTGTATCTGGCAAAGTAGTCCATGTTTGGCACTTCTTTCAAAAAATTTCTTTTCTCAAAACGATTTGCCGGATTTGGACTCTTTGGTTCAAATTAAGAACCGTGACAATTTGAGTCTGGCGTAGTGAGCCCAAGGCGAGCGGAATGAGGACTCGTTCCTCGGGCATTTGGGGACGTCTACACTGCCATAAAAGCTCAGGATGTGGTCGAGGAAAAAACAGACGTTGCTGAAGCCATTAAAAGCAGATGCTACTGAAGCCATTAAGAAAGTCCTTGAAGCCGAAAAGAATAAGGCCCAGATAAAAACTGCTGAGGCTCAAGCTGAGCTTCGGGCTGCCTTGGCCACGAAAGGAGCCGAGATCAAAGCAGCCGATGAGAAGGCCTATGCTGAGGGGGTGGCCGACGTCATAGAGGACTACAAAAAACAAGTGAGGCAGGTATGCAACAAGGGTTTTACCCCTTGGTTGGATGGCTGCCCTCAAGAAGCTTGATGTCCCAAAGGACTTCCCACTCAAGAACGCTGGTGACCTTTCCCTGCCATTTCCCCATACTCCAAGCCAATCCGAAGATGATTCCGAGTCCGAGGAGGAAGCTTTGGTTAGGAAGACGAAGGACGCTGCTGGGGTCAAGTCCCCTACTCTTAATGAGCAAGTCGTAGACTTGTCTCAGGATGAGGAGGGCGAGGTCTCCAAAGTTGCCACTCTTGAGACAACATCAGACATGCCTATCGCCGAGAGGAGCATTGATCAAACTCTTCAAGAAATCGATGCTGAGCTTGCGGCTAAGAAGACTGCCAAGAAGTCTTACCAGATGTCCTCTGAGCCCCAAACCCAACCGGCTAACGACGCCAAGTAGTTTAGTTTTGATGCTTCTCTTTTACTTCTGTGCCTTGTATTTTTTCTTTTCTTTTTTGAAACAGTGTAAGCTTTAATTTGGTCGACATGCCACCTTTGCGATCTGAATTAATGTTAGGCCGAAGTGCCTTTTGTATTTGAACTTCCTTATCTGAATATAACTTTTTTCTTTCAATGTGATTGTATGTTTGTCTTCCTTTACTCTTGTATGACTCTTTATACTTAGAAGAATTTTCATGTTTTCGACATACACCTTAACTGTGTAATCTTCTCGGTGTGGAATACTTCGGCTATTCCCACTAACAACTTATTTCGGCTCTGACCTAACATTTGAAAATATTCATACTATTTTCACAAGTGTTTATGTACGGCTTGCCATTTTGCTCAAGACCTCTGTCTTCTATTCTGGCAACATAATCTCGGGTTAACTGTAACTTGTAAATTTTTCTTGAAATTTCCACAAGCGTTAAACCATCTTTCTTTAACATGACCTCGGATTAACTTCAACTTGTAAATTTTTCTCAAAATTTCAACAAGTGTTGAACCATCTTCGTTTAACATAACCTCGGCCTAATTTCAACTTATAATTTTTTCTCAAAATTTTAGCAAGTGTTAAACCATCTTCCTTGTGAATTCCAAGTCCCAAGCATTATTGTCCAGCCCTCTGCCTTCTAATGTGAACTCAAGTTCCACTTGGTTCTCATTAAGCATGTGGCTTTTGATCTTGTCGCTGAGGTCAGATTCAAACAAAGACTGGCCGAGGTTACCAACCTCGGTCTCTCTGTTAATCTGACTGGAATGCACTTGGCTCCAATTTGTGTTTGATTTTGCCAATATCACAAGTCCAGGTTAACCCAACTTAGTTCAACTCTATTATATGCAAGTAAAGTTTCTACTCTGCCATATAATAAGTCTAAGTTATTAAGTCATGTTTAAGCAGAAATATCACCAACAGTTCAACTCATATATACAAGTAAAGTTTCTACTCTGCCATATAATAAGTCTAAGTTATTCGTCATGTTTCACTTAGAAACATCGCCGACTTAGTTTGACTCTATTATATGCAAGTACAGTTTCTACTCTGCCATATACTAAGTCTAAGTTATTCGTCATGTTTCAATCAGAAACATCGAAACAGTTCAACTCTATTATATGCAAGTAAAGTTTCTACTCTGCCATATAATAAGTCTAAGTTATTTCATCATGTTTCAATCAGAAACATTGTCAAGTACCTGTTTAGTCACCATACACAAGTTCAAAAATCAATCAAAAAACTTTTATTAATACTTTGGCTAATAACAAAACAATAAGTTCTAGTGATAGAAAAACTTCAGATTGCAAGTATTCCAGGGTCTTGGCAGCGCTTTGCCTTCACAATCCTCAAGCCGATATATCCCGTTGCCCAAGACCGAGATGATTCTATAGGGTCCTTCCCAATTCGGGCCAAGCTTGCCTTCTCTGGGATCTTTCTTGTTGCCGACGACCTTTCTCAGGACGAGGTCACCAACTTGGAACTCTCACGGGTTCACCTTCTTATTATAAGTCCTGGCAAGCTGTTGCTGGTATGCCTCGAGCTGAATTGTTGTTTTTTCCTTTCGTTCTTCTAGAAGATCCAGATCTCAGGCTAAGAATGCCTCATTGGTCCCATTTTCAATTGCCTGGGTTTTGATCCCTGGGATGTCGACCTCCAATGGAATTACCGCCTCTGTGCCATAAGCCATGACAAATGGGGATTCCCCCGTTGATCTTCTCGGCGTAGTCCGGTATGCCCAGAGTACACTGGGCAACTCGTCCACCCACTTTCCCTTTGCTGCTTGTAGCCTCTTCTTGATCCCATCCGAGATAACTTTGTTGGATGCTTCTGCTTGTCCATTGCTTTGAGGAAAACTCGAGGTAAAAAAATAATTCTTGATTTTGAACTTTGCACAGAAGCTCTTGATTAGCTTACTGTCAAACTGTGTTCCATTGTCAACTATTATTGCTCTTGGGATCCCAAACCTGGTGATGATATTCTTCCAGATGAAGTTCTTCACATCAATGTCCCAAATCTTGGTGAAGGGTTCAGTTTCTATCTATTTGGTGAAGTAATCTGTTGCCACCAGCAAGTATTTCCTTTGTCCAGTTGCTTGAGGCAGTTTTCCAACAAGATCCATGCCCCATTAGGCAAATGGCCAAGGGTTGGACACCGGGTTTAAGTCTGCTGCTGGTTGATGTATCAAAGGTGCAAACCTCTGGCACTTCTTACATTTCTTGACATAGGTTTCGGCATCTTTCTGCATGTAGGGCCACCAGTACCCCTGAGTAATGGCCTTATGAGCAAGTGACTTGCCCCCAGCGTGGCTTCCATATACTCCTTCATGTATTTCGTACAGAAAGTCTTCAACCTATGCAGGATGCACACACCTCAAAAGGGGTCCAGTAAAAGATCTCCTGTAGAGATGTCCTTCTGCTGTCAAACAGAACCTTGCCGACTTCAGTCTGATCTTGTGTGCTTCTTTTCGGTCATCTGGCAGCTTCCCATCTCTAAACAATACTACTATTGCATCCATCCAACTTGGTCCCATCTCTACACACATTGCTTTACTCTATGTGCTTAGTGGTTCTATGCTTGGTCCTGACAAGTAGTCAACCATTATTGTTCTTGCCTCTTCAGGTTTTATTGCGCTAGCCAGGTTAGCTAGAGCATCGGCATGGCTGTTGTCATCTCGGCTTACCTGCTGTAGTCGGCAATTTTGAAATAAGCCTACTAGTCTGCCAACTTCCTTTGCATAGGCCGATATCCTTTCATCTCGGGCTGCATATTCGCCTGTTGCTTGGTTGATTATAAGTTGAGAGTCACAGAACACTATTACATCGTCGGCTTCCATGGCTGCTACCAGCTTTAACCCTGCGATTAGTGTTTCATATTCTGCTTCGTTGTTTGAGGCCTTGAACCCCAAATGGATGGATTGTTCCAGTATCTGCCCATTTGGTGATACTAGTACTACTCCTGCCCCCGCTCCTTGTCGGTTTGAACTCCCATCAACAAACAATCAGAAGGAGTCGCCGATGTAAATACTGCAGGGCCTGAGTTTCTCTTTGTCCCTTTGTTCTGTTGTCCCCCATTGGGTTTTTTCTTACTCATCTAGACGTTGTATACCTCGGCTCAGCGGGCCGATATATAGCGATTGTCACGGTGTGAACTTCGCCACGAAGTCGGCTAGGACTTGGCTTTTGATTCTTGTCTGGAGTGCGAACTCCAGGTCATATTGGCCTAAGGCCACTGCCCATCTGGCTATTCTGCTTGTTAGATCTCCTTGCTACAACAGGGACCTTAAAGGATGTTCAGTTAACACCATGATTTTGTGGGCTTGAAAGTAATGGTTCAATTTCTTGGAAGCCATTACTAATGCTAGTGTTAACTTCTCCAAGGGTAAGTACTTGGTTTCTGCATCTGCCAGGGTTTTACTCACGTAGTAAACTGCCCTTTGCTCTCCCTTTTCCTCTCTGACTACTACTGCACTCACTGCGTGCTCTGAAACTGTCAAGTATAAGAACAGCTCCTTTCTAGGTACTGGATTTGAGAGAACTGGAGCTGTGGTCAAATACTTCTTCAAGCCGGCCAAGGCGGCTTCGCACTCTTCAGTCCATAAAAAGTCTGTGGCCTTCTTTACTAAGCTGAAGAAGTGTTTGCACTGTCGAGCTTACCTTATGAACTTATTAGGCTTCCGCCTCCCGATCAACTTCTCTGCACTTGTTTCGCCTACGTTGGGCTCTTCAGTTCTAAGATGGCCTTGATCTGATCTGGGCTTGCCTCAATGCCTCTTCTAGTTACCAAGTATCCTAAGAAATTTCCAGACCTGACTCCAAATGCACACTTCGATGCATTGAGTTGGAGCCGATATGTTTTAAGGATGTCAAAAACTGCCCTTAAGTCTTCCAGATGGTCCTTTGGTTCTTTGGTCCTGACGATCATGTCATCTATGTATACCTCTACTGTTTTGCCAATTAGATGTCTGAACATCTTGGTTACCAGTCTCTGGTAAGTTGCTCCTACATTTTTTAACCCAAAAGGCATTACTCTATAGCAATATAGCCCTTTTGGGGTGATAAATGCAGTCTTCTCCTCATCTGGGGGGTACATAGCTATGTGATGGTACCCCTTGTAGGCATCCAGGAAGCTCATCCTTCCATGCCCTGAAGTGGCATCCACCAATTGGTCAATCTTGGATAATGGGAAGCTGTCTTTGGGACAAGCCTTGTTCAGGCTGGTGAAGTCCACGTAGACCCTCCACTTACCATTCTTTTTCTTCACCACCACTGTGTTTGACAACCATGTTGGGTAGTTTACCTCTCTAATGGCTCTGGCCTCCAGAAGTCTATCCATTTCCTCTTCCACTGCCTTAACATGCATTAATGTCGGCCTCCTTGCTCACTGGATTACAGGTTTGGCCGACCTGTCCACATTCAGCTTGTGACAAGTGACCTCGGGGTCAATGTCAGGCATCTTGTACGGTGTCCATGCAAACACCTCAAGGTTTGCTCTTTGGAATGCCTCTAACTCTTTTTTCTCTTCCTCAGCTAAGCCCGAGCCGAGAAAGAAGAAGTGTTTCTCATCCCCTTGTTGCACAAGGATTTTCTTCAGGGCTTTTTCACTCTTCTCGGCTGGCTCTTTGTCGATGTCATCCAGGACTTCCATATTCTCGTCCTTGATCTCTACTGTTTCTGCTTCTCTTATGTTGCAGGTAGACTTCATTGCTGCCATGGAGCAATTCTTTGCCTGCAATTGATCCCCACTGACCTCCTCAATTCCATGCTTTGTTGGGAACCGCAACAACTGGTGCAATGTTGAGGGGACAACCCTCATTGCATTCAGCCACGGCTTTCCCATGATAGCATTATAAGGTGAGAGAGTATCAATTCTGATGAACTTCGGTTTTAATCTTCTTGGTGCTAGCCTGCACCTCCAAATTTACTGCTCCCAAGGGCCATGTCGGTGTTCCATTGAACCCGACCATAGAACCATTGGATTGCTCCAGATTGTCTTGATGAAGCCCAAGCTCCTTGTAACATCTGGCATACATGATGTCACAAGAGCTGCCCTGGTTGATTAAGATACGCTTCACTTGGCATTCTCCAATCTGGAGGGATACTACCAGGGCATCGTTGTGTGGATGCTGCACCATCTCTAGATCATCTTCTATAAAGGAGACCACTGGTCCCTGGGATTCGTTTACCCTAGGTCTTTTCTGGCGAACCTGGTACACATGCTGCAAGTGCTTTACCCTCTGGGTCTCTTCACGGATTTCGTTCTCATTGACCTTCGAGTGAATCACATTGATCACTCGAGGCCTCCTAACGATTGCGGTCTTTGGGGGTGGCGATCTTCTTTGTGCTTGAGGCAGTCTTGCTTGCTTTTCTCTTGTCCTAGTCTCGTCTACTAGGTCCCTTAGATGACCTTGTCTTACCAGGTCTTCTAGATGTGCTTTTAGGGCCCTGCACCCTTGAGTCAGATGCCCATTCTCATTATGGTAGGCGCAGTGTTTTCCCATGCTTCGTCCCATAAACTTGCCAGGAGCCTTTTCTGGTGCCCTATAATATGGTTGGTTTCTGATCCTCACTAGGACTTTGTAGATCGGAATCCGAAACACGGTAGTGATGGCTTGAGTGGCCCTCAGGCCTGTCTCTTGCTTGTTGTATCCTCCATCACCTCGGCTTCGCTTCAGAGAGCCGTTTTTCTTCTCTTGTTTTGACGCCTTTGTTCCCGGCGTGTCCTCCTTGGCCCTGGCATATTTTTCTATCCTGGCCATAAGTTCCTCCATACTTTTTGGCAATGTCTTTGCCAATGACTTTCAGCGACGGTTATCCTTGAGCCGTTATTAAAAAATCTGTTGCCACCTCCTGGTTGCACGCTGGTATTGGGTTAAATACCTCGTAATATCTTTTGGTATAGGCTCTAAGGCTTTCGTCCTCGCCGATTCTCAAAGCCATCAGAGCGTCCACCCTTAACGGCTATAGTTTGTTTGTCATGAACCTGGCCACAAACATCTCAGCCAGGCCTTCCTAGGTTTTCATAGTTCCTTTCGACAACTTGTGAAACCAGTCTGATGTAATTTCCCTGAAGGATGAGGGGAACACCTTGCAGAGCAACGGCTCGTTCCTAGTGTACAATGCCATTGAGTTCAGGTACAAGCCGATGTGAAAGTTAAGGTCTGACTTGCCATCGTATATTTGTAACCTCGGCATATTGAACCTTTTCAGGGCTTTAAATTTCTCCAACTCCACCGAGAACGGTGTTTTCGGCTTGGCCGGAGAGGTTACCTCGATATCTTGTTGTTTCCTCTAGAAGTAACCCCTCAAATCCTCCTTGGTCCGTCCAGGAGCTCGGCTATCAGCGGATTTCAGCCTTTTTGGTGTGCTACTCCCAGTATCATTGTGAGTCCTTTTGGACCTATCTCCATTAGTTGCATCGAAACACAACTCTTTCCCTTGAACATGCCGATGTTCTTTGGGATCGGCTTCTTTGGTGTGATATGTCCTCCGTGAATCTCCCCTTCTTGATTTTCCTCGCCCGACCTTCCTTGAAGGCCGGTGAGAGTGTTTCTTGGTTCTATCGTGTTGAGAAGCCGCAGGTATTATCCTCTGCCCCCCTGTCTAGGCATCTTTTTTGGCTGCTGTAATCGGCGTATCTTGTAGCGGAAACGGGGGTTGCATGACGTTGTTCTGCATCATGAAATTGAGGATCGATTGTAAGTCCGCCAATTTATTTGCTAGTTCCTTCATCTCGTCGTCCCTCCGTAGGTATTTATCTTTCCATACCTGGAGGTCGTCTTTGTTATAATACTTGTCTCGGTCTGATTTCTTCGGTATGTTGCCCTCCTGGCCGACGTCCTTCTCTCCATTATTCTTATCACGAGTCTCTTTGTTGTAGTTGTCTTCTTCGACGTCAAGGTCAATAGGTTTCCCACTCCCAGTAGGAGTGTTGTCCTCAACCTTCTCTTTCTGTCTGTTATTGGCCATCTATTCTTCTTTCTTTCCTATAGACGATGCCAAATTGTGTGAGTAGATTTTTGACCACACTGCCAAATTAGTATTCAACTAGAGAGCACTGTCAGAATAGATGACGCCTGAATGGCCTGTAACAGAAAGAATAGATTCCGGCGGTGGTTCGTCCACCCGGGGGCACTCCGACGACTTCTCTTCATCTGGGTTAACTCACTATTCAGAATACAAAAAGCGTACCTTAGACCCATGGGGGTGCCTATCTTTTTATAGCCAGCACAATCCTAGTCATATTAGAAGCCTAGCTCCAATAGATTCTGGATTACTGCTTATCTTGGACTCCCTGTAGGATTGAGATAAACTCTCTAAGAGTCTTATCTTTATCCAAACTGAAGCCTTCTCTCGTTCTAGGACTCTTGTCCCTTATCCGCTTATCTTGGACCCCGATATCTTTGGAGATAACCTCGGTCTAGCCGAGATCACCTCGGCATCATGATCAGGACACGTGGCACCTCGGCTGACATTTCGGTGCCACTTCGGCCACGTGTTGCCTTTCAAAAATTATATCCCCACAAATAATATCCTACAACTAAAAAAACCTAAAAAAAATCCACTTCTTAAACACCCACATAGACAGATACTTTAGGATAAAACACATATAATAAATATATAATTGAGCGAGTGAGAAATTAACAATCTAGAGCCTATTTAAGCTTTGTGTGGGAAAAGACAAATCGAAAGGCCTTTTTCAGGATTAGGCATGGGATTGAAAACAATCCTTTCGTTAGGAATTACTTTCTCCCACTTGAACCTCTTTACCAGATTGTGCATGAACACTAGTATTTTCAATCTAGCATACTCTTTTCCTGGGCACATTCTTGGTCCTCCTCCAAAAGGCACATATGTGTAAGGTATGGGTTCAGAACCATCAAACCTTGATGGGTCAAACTTGTGTGGCTCGAAAAAGAATTTTTATGTGCCGAGTTTGCACTCCAATATAACTGATGATTTCAAAATGAAAGAAGAAAAATAAAATGAAAATAGCAAGGTAAAGTTATTAAGTAGCTTACAATTCTTGAATTTTTTTTTTTTTTTTTTTTTGGTGATATATACAAAGAATCCTAAAAAATAAACGGTTCAAATCTAAAAGGGACCCATAGTGGACCCCATTGGCCCAAACAACACCTCTCTAACCGAGATCTGGATAGAAGAGATTCCAATCTCGTAAAAAAATTATATATGAAATTTTGGTGGTTTCCTTACCACCTTTTGGAATTGAGAAACCATTGTACATGAAATCTGTCACTGCTTCTCTAAATGCTCCTTGGAGGGGTGGTACAAGTCTCATCACTTCGCATGCTACATTCCATGAATACTTCATCTTCTTAATATCATCCCAGTTCAACAATCCCCCTGGAGCTTTTGATTTCGCAATTTCCATTTGCTCTGTTCACAACAATGCAAAATACAATCATTTGCAATTAATTTAGTTACTTGATCTTCTTGCGGATCATTCAAATCTTTGGCATCTTAGGAAAAATTAATAAAACATTAAAAGAAACATTATATTAAATAATTGATAATTTTTTCTTTATCCCTTCCATCCAACTAAGGTGGTTCGATTGGGCAGATATTACTCAATTTGTAACGTTTCTTCTGGCTATTATAATTTGGGGTTGGTTTGACAAGTTTTCTTTTAATAGCATTTTGTTTTTTATTTGGATAAATTACAGTCACCTCCTTTGAGATTTTAAAAAAATACGGTCATCCCCACACTTTTGACATAGTTATACCAATTTCTCTTTTAATAAAACTAAATTGATTGAAACTAATGGAGATAATGAAATAAACAAAGATAAATATATATTTTCATTAAAAAAAAATGATGATAATATCCCATTTTTCATGTACACAACTAACAAATTATTAATAAAAAATTGTCTAACTATAATGTCAATTAAATTATCAAGAGATATCAGGGTAATTTTGTCAATAATATGGGCTTAATTGTATTTTTTTTTTTAAATTTCAAGAAATTTACCCTTTCTATTTATGTTTACTTTTTTTTTAAGATAAAGTTGTTAATGCTTAAAAGTTATTTTTGGGGTTGGACCTGACTTACCTCCAATCTTGTGCCTCCTGTAATGGTCATCCTAAGTGCTACTCAAGTAGATTTTTCATGTAAAAATTAAGTTCTTGGACATTAATAGACATATAATTAGATTACATTTGTCTTTAAACAATGGAGATTTTTTTTGTCTAAGATTCCTAATAATATTTGTTTAGAAAGATAATGACAACATAATTGTCTATATTAGTATAGGTCCTCCAAAATATGCGGTGACAAAAATACCCCCATTATTCTCCTTCAAATGCCACCTATTACTTTTTTTTAACTCATTTAAAAATTTCAAAATTTTATAACTCTTGATCTAAATTTTTTCTTTTAAATATAAAATTTGTAATTTTGAAATCTTTTCATTAAAATCTATAAAACAAGATGCATGATGAATACAAAATTATAAAAAGAAAAGTTGATGAAATTTTACTGACCTAAGATAGGTCAGTAAAATTTTGGTTGCTCAGTAAAATTTCGATGACCAAGTCAACTAAAGCAGTGAGATTTTAGTTGGTCAATAAAATTTCGATGACCAAGCCAATGGTAAAATTTCGGTTAGTCAGTGAAATTTTACTTAGGTCAATGAAATTTCAAATAAGATTCTAAAAATATAAATTTTACAAAAAAAAGAAAAAGAAAAAGAAAAAAGAAATGTAATCAAAAGTTATTAAATTTTAAATTTTGAAATTACTTAAATAATGTAAAAATTCACAGAAGAGAGAAACAATGTTATGAGAGACAAAACAAGAAAGATTAAGATTTTTTAGATTATGAGGGCATTTTGGACTATATATGTTAAAGTTTATCCTTATCACTTTAAGATTTCAAATTTCATGGACTTTAACTTGCAAGCAAATTATTGGTGTCCTTAAATTTTTACACAAACTTGTAAAGTGATGTCTCTCTAATTTTTACTAAAAAAAGATGGTAAGTATGATTTAAAAAATATTCTTTCTATTTTTTTTAAATAACAATATCAGATAACGTATGGCTATCAGTGATACGACCAAATATCGGTCTGTATCAACCACTTTACCAATAAATATATAACGAGTATTAGAAATCTTAAATATTAATAAGTATCGGCCGATATTTAGAACATAATTAACACTTTCTTCGTAATAGCATCTAGCAACTAATTCAAAGGCCATAACTAAAGTCTCGTTTGACAACTTTTAATTTTAATTAAAAAGTCATTTTAAATTGTTATATCATTCTCTATATATATATATATATATTATAAAAATTAAAAAATTACTAAAATAACATATTTTCAAATGTGACCTAACTGATAATGAACCAATATTGAATTGTGGTCTTTAAATAGTAACTTGATAAAAAAAGTGCCAGAGAATAGAACTGTGCGTGTTTATAGAATAGAATAAATATGCATACATAGATACGTACGTACCCTCGTACACTCGTTGATAAACATGAGGAAGCTCCGCAAGAAACATGACAATGGAAGCGCAGGTGGAGCTAGCGGTGTCGTGGCCAGCAATCAACAAACCCAAGATTTTATCAGCAATATCAGCTTCTTGTTTGGAAGAGGTTTGGGTTGAGGACGGGCAGATTTTGTAGACGGAGCTAGGCCACCATGCTTGGACGAGCCTGTTCTCGTTGGAGAATAAGAATTTGTTACCGGCTGCACCGGCGAACACGACTGTTGGGGGGCCTAGAAGATTTGTCTTGAAGACGTAGGATGAGTAGTTGGATATGCGGTCGAATACGAATTTTTCCGGGTGACATCTCCAGCCGGTGGCCAGGAACTCGAGGGTCTCGCCGATCAACGGCCACCCGGTGGAGCCCAGCGGGAGAGTGAGGTGTTTGGAGTTGGGCTTGTAGAAGAGGGAGTGCAATTTCAGTGAGAGTAAGAGAAAGAGAAGAAAGAGGCAGAGGAGGGAGAGAAAGAAAAACTCCAAATCTACTATAGTTGCTTCAACAATTCAATGGGTTATGGAATGAGTTCGGAACCCAAGTCAAGTAATACTTAGGCCTTGTTTGGAGTGACTAAAAAAATCAAAAAAGTTAAAAAGTAACTATTCTATTTAAGTCATATTATCTTACTTAAGTCACATTATCTCTATACCACATTACTTCAAAATCAACTCATATTTTATATCAATTCAAAAAATGCACTTCTTTAGAACATTCAATATAATCCTTTATCATAGAATTATATTGAATTATCAAAAATGTTATATAATACTTTTAGGTACGTCCATCTACACTTATGTGTGTATTATGTTGAAAATTTGATATTTTCTTCATTCTAAAATATTAATTTTTCAAAATTAACTTTCATTTTTTTGAATATCAATTGTCATAATTAATAAATTTAAAGAAGGAAAAATAAGAAATTCATGTTAAAGGGACTAATATTTTAGAACAAATTGAGCAATTTATTTTAGATCTCTAACATTTCTTTTTATAGGAATTTGGAATTGGTGAGCTAATTTTAGGGTTGACCTGTGATTGAACTATTCAGCTTTTAATATTAGTCAAATAGAATATTCATAAAAAAATTTAAATAATCGAATATTGATAGGTATATGTTTGAATTATATTTGTATTACAAAAAATGAATAGTTATTATTGAAATTATAATTGTCTTACATTTTTAAAAATAAATATGATTTAAACAAATAACCATCAATGTTCGATCAATTTACATAAATTTTCTATGAGCATTGCTATTCAAGTCCAAAAATTATACCTATTTTTGAACCTAATAATGTGACAATCAATTAGTATATTAAAGATAACAATATCTCTCATATTTTCTCTAATTATCAATTAATTATATTACTTATATATCATTAAATTTATAAATAAATATTAAAAAAAAAGTTTATAAAATGAACTTATATATCATTTTTTATTTTTTACACAACAAATCTTAAAAAGCAATTTGTATGACTAAAATAACAGCAAAATTAATCTTAAATAAGTATACTGAAATCGAATGATCAACTAATGCTACACGTATTATTAGGTCATAGTTTCTTTCTAATCCAAAATCAAATTAGACAGTGTTGTTAAGTCGTGGTGGGCCCGATTTTGGGCACCTCTTGTTGATCTAAATCGTTCAACATATAGAACTTATCGAATATATAATTCCGTAAAAAATCACGTTGATCCGATATTAATAGTGATTTGATCAACTTGCATTTGTTTCAATGCTAATTATAATTTTAAAAATAAGTTATAGACACAAATATAAATTAATTAAGTGATTATCAATATTTAATTAATATAATTTTTTTACAAATATAATATATTTAATAAATTTTACAAATTAAACTATTAAAATTATTAAAATTGACCTAAAGTGAAGCCCACATTAGCCCGACGAGGTTATGTTAGGTTTCATGAAAAAAAATTATGAAAATTATTATGAAAGGATCTGTATCGTTAAATTAAGTATGATATTTTTTTATATACCTGATCTAACGATGCAGATCTTTTCATGATAATTTTCATAATTTTTTTCATAAAATCTAACATCTCCCATTATATAATCCTTTTTGAAATCGGAGAAGTGTCGGACCTGATGCTCGTACCTCTTTATTAATGATTGATATAGAATGGTCAATTCACCATTGACTTCTGAAAAGGCAGCAAATAAATGGACCAGATGAAATAATGTAAAATCAATTTAGGCCTTGGTGGTGGTTGATATAATTGTTGTTTTAGTTTCATTTATTAAAAATATCAAAAATTAAAAAACAAAAGAAGTTGGCCTTGTTTGATTTGTGTTTCAGAAATAATTTTTTGAAATATTCTCTGCAAACACATTTTTGAGAGTAATCAAACCAAATAAATTTTTCCAAAAAAATTTTCAAAAATGTGTTTGGTTGTCTTTTTCCAGGATCACTTTTCAAAAAAAATTCTCAGAAATCCGTTTGGTTGGTTTTTTCAGAAACAAAAAATACAAACACCCTCAATTAGAAAAAAATAGTGTGTAAACATATTTTTTTTGTTTTTTGACAGAGAACCAAAACAGCACAACATATTATGCATGAGGTAGAAGTTTTACAAAGTCTGATCAGAAATTGTGTAAACAGTTTTACAGATTTTACACATTTTGGCAGTTGGTGTGTTAAAAAATAGTTCTACCTGTCACACATTTTGGCAGATTTTACACATTTTACAGGTTTTACACATTTTGTTCTACTTGTCACACAGATCATCCTGAAGGAAGTCTCCAACCTGAAAGAAGCCTCCAATAGTAGGCAGCCACAGCAATCAGTCCATGACCAGAAAAAAGAAAGCAGCACATTAGACTACATGTTGCTCTAAATTTAAAATATAGAACACATAGATTCAGAACATATAAAATATTAAGGCCTTTGGTTTTTCTTCACCATTCAGCATCTGTTCCAATTACAGATTCAAAACACATAGATTCATCATCTGTTCCAGTTACAGCATCTAAATTTAAAATACAGATTCACCATTCAGCATCTAAATTTAAAATACAGAACATACAGATTCAGCATCTGTTCCAGTTATAGTTGAACCTCCCTGACTAACAGCTTGCTTTTTCTTCACCATTGCATTTGATATTGGAGCCTTCGAGCAGTGCGAACATAGCTAAAGCCTTGACCCCTTCCAGATGGATCACCAACACCAGTAATTTCCAAACGCTCTCCCACCTCAATTCTTCATGGCCTTTGTCTTTGTTAATGGTCATGGCAGAAATGGACTCCAGTTTAGCAGCACTACTTCCGTCATCTACTTCAGCAGTAACAGTGTAAGCTGCTACTCTACTTCGTCCATGTTGACTGCAAAAAACTGACTGTCCAAAGCCAGTAGTTCCAAATGTTGGTGTCGTGGACTGGGATCCTGCAAAATAGATTGAAGTTATGATAATGATTCATATTGGTACCAAAAGAAATATGTAACCATATTATAGAGTAACCAGCAATAACTATTTTAAATACCCACCTAAGAAGGAATTCTGATCCCCAAAAGAAGACAGAGCAGTTCCAAAAAAGCTGCTGCTACCAGAAGCTGAAGTTGATTGCCCAAATGTTGGAGTGGTACCAACATTAATGCAAATAAATATGTGTGCATACACTACTCCTAATATTAACATTAATAACAATTAGTAAAATTTTCAAATTTTAGTCCAATTACCTTAGACCAAGCATAGAAATGCAAGGAAGTCAGCTTCCCAGGATCAGGTTAATCTATGTGGATATTTTTAAGCTCTAACTCTGATCTATGTAGCACCCACGATCAATCGCCATGTTTACCAATGTTTTGGTTTTCCATCTCCCACACAGTCCTGATAATTTACGATATACTAAACAAGATGCTACAAACATTTAAGACAAGTAAATCATCCATACTTGTAAATAGCTTTCAGTTCCACCTGTCAGATGGCATCACAGCCCACATATCCACTTGAAGAATCATAGTGAGGAAACAACTGAAGCAGATGAGGCCATAAAGAAAGATAAAATTAAACAATAAATAACCTGAATTTGTGTACCTGCTGATACATGAACCATACATGCACAAGAAACGAATTTAAATAACCGTACATCAACACTTCTGACATAATGAAACTACCACAAGTTGTTTGAAAAAAATAAAAAACAAAATAGTACAACATAATTACTACCGATCGTTGAGCTACCATAACAAAACAAGTTTAAGCATTGTTTCAACCACAGTTTGGAATATCCTACATAAGTACAATGACCAACAAAAGTACCAACAACAGGATCATAATAGTAAAACAAAAAAAAGTGTTGCATCCACAACAAACCCAAAACAACCACTTCCCTCCAGTACAAGGCCTTTGCGCAGGTATAAGATGCTGTATCCCACCATCATAGTCATCTACCCAGAGGAAGGAGCCCCTATGATTATCCCAATTAGGACAACGGAAAAAATAACGACCATTGTTCACTTCGGTGCGAGCCATAATCACCAACATTGGCCCAGCGCCACATGAACAATTTGTTGTCACCTTCATCTGCATATGGCGTGAAATTAGCAATCCCATTTTCAAATATATACAAGAAATACAAATATAATGTGAAGTTTGAAACATTAACCTACTTTGATTATGTGCTCCATTTTTTCCAATTACCAAAAAGAATCTACCTACTTGTTGTCATATACCTATTGTTGTATGCTTCCCATATAGATGTTGCAACCTCATTTCGCCATTGTCCCATCTGCACTAGTTGTTCACGTGACATGTTCACATGGTTGTGTTGTTGCATATCTGGTACTCCATCTTCATTTCCGTGGACATTTTCAACTCCAACTTTAGCCTGAACTTGACTTGCACCTTCACCTTCATCTTTATCTTCATCTTCGTCTTCATCGTCATCTTCATCTTCATTACTTGATTCTGCTGTATCGAAAAATTCATCCCGCTCTTGCACTGTCCGGATCCAATTGTGGAGAACACAACATGCCATAACGATTGGCCCTTGTCGTACCATATCATACCGTGGCATGTGTTTCAATGATGGAAACCGTTGCTTCAACACTCCAAAGGTTCTTTCTATGACATTCCTCAAAGAAGAATGTCTATGGTTGAACAACTCCTTTGGACCATGATAGCAACGCCGCCTATTGAACTCCTGCAAATGGTATTTTTGGCCACGATATGGGGCTACGTACCCGGGCATGTGTGTATACATGGCGTTAATGAGATAATACTTGTCTACAGTAAAACTCTTTCAATAAGAACATGTCATGGCATATTTGGGTGTGAAAAAAAGGACAACTCTAAATTAAAAACAAATACACTTACTAGGTGGTGGGTGTGGAAAGTCAGTGGAATTTGTGGTAAGTACTTCTAGAAAAATTCTCGAATCATGTGCACTACCTTCCCAACCAGTGTATACAAATGTAAACTTCATGTCAAATGAATATGAAGCCATGACATTTTGAGTTGTATGCACTTTTCTACCTTAATATGGCATTTGGTCACCTTATGGTGCCACAACAACAATATGTGTGCCATCTATGGCCCCTACACAGTCCTAGATGACATAATTTTGAATTAATTTATCAAATTTTGTGTCTCAATAAGCCATATAAAATAATGCAAATGAACTGCCATTTTTGTTACCTTAAACCATGGCGATCTCTGCTGTCATTCGAATTTTAGGATGGGTATGACCATGTTGGTGGTTGGATTACAAATGGCGCAAGATTTCTAACGCTGCATCATAAGTCTGAAATAGCGATGAATTGTCTCATTTGAGTGCTGAAATCGATCTCCAACATTTCTTATTCCTAAACTTTGACCACAGATAAATAAAAACATAGCCAACGACTCTTCCAGTGACAATCGCATGTTTGACCAGTCTACAACATTTCTACGGACAATCTGTTTAACCAATTCCACAAATGTCGGGACTTTCATTACGCCAATTGTTCACGGATTGATTTAGGATTTCCACTTAGTAAGAATTTTATGTATTGCTCACCGATGTATGGACAATTACGTTGCGGTTGTCTCGTAGGAATGTCACGTGTTAGTTGACAAACCATTTGTAAGTCCATCACATCATCGTCATCGTCACTGTACGGGTCGTACATATTGTTCGGTTGCCCTCCATTGGGTCATGACGACGACATCTAAAGTGGAAAGTGTAAAACAATCAAGGTATTATCAGTAATGACATGAGTATAGCACTAAAAATTTAATAAGGACATTGCAACAAAGAAAGCATGGTGGAAATATATTACGACAACATAGCACTAGGTCTAAGCGAAACCACATAGACAGCATGATATAGATAGTTAGCTCAACACCCAACATAGTCCAAACCGAAAGGGAAAAACAAACAAATTAAAACAAATATAATTTAGGTTTAACAAATGCCAAAAAAAAAAAAGAAAAATACACCCAAACAATTCTGCGAGCATCTTCATTTCCTTCACCTCAAACCAAACAGTGGGATGACCAAGTTTCTCACAACTGAGGATCCAAAGGTACCTCATTTCCGGTTCCATGGTCATAAACATGGTTCGCCATTCTAGTGATGTGAACATGTTCATGGCCTTCAAAAACAAGCTCGGATCCAGGGCTATTGATTTTAGGATGGCCATACATGCTGCAACGGAGTACGCATCAGTTGCCCCAGCGTTGGCCTTTGCTTGAAGGAAAAACCGTTCACGTTCTTCACATGAACGTTGCCATGACTGCAATGCATCATCCATTTTTGGGTTCTTCTTTGGGTGACCACGCCGCTAGACTTCGCTTACTTCGGAAGTGCAAGATTCATCTACTCCGCTTTTTCCCGACGTATATGCATGAAAGCGTTCATCTATTTCTCGCTCGTCATCAGATGTGGGTGCACCCTAACGAGAAGAGCGAAAAGCGCCCGGTGGTAAATATTTCTGACATAAGCTCATAATGTTCAAGGCCTTTGGTTTGGAATTGTTTCGCATTTGGGTGTGCCTACAAGTTGTAAACATTAATTAATCATTTAAAAAAATATTTCTCTATACACATGGTTATGGTAAATGTATGCCAAAATAATTACGAACATAATTTTCCCAAAACATTATGCAGTACATCCTTTGTTTGAGTGATTGGATCCCCAAACCGTGTGGTTTTTGAACAACAAACTCTTTGTAGTTTTGCCTTCAAGCCTAGTGAACTTACCTTCAATTTTTTTAGCCCAAAATCTTTTCCAACCTTTTTAGTCATCTCATCATCAATTGTTTGCCACTGCCTTGGGTAAAAACTCCTATCTTTTTTTGACATGGAAGGACCCTCTTTCTTAATTTCGTCCACCAATATTTCTAAAAATATCTTCACAATTTCGGACCCCCACATCTTAAAGTCGTCATTATCGTTAGCCATTCTAGCCTAATACAAGTTCAACAAATTACCGTTTATAGTTATGTGAACAACATAAGTTCCAAAAATAGTTTGGCAATAAGTGATATTAAGCATATGCATAATAATAGCCATTACGAATATTTAATATGAGGTTCCGCGTGCAAAAGTTTACCGGATAAGGACAATCGTTTTCAGCAGTGGAGGAATTGACTGATGGTTGAGGTGATCTCTTCCTCTTGGCCCTTGGTGTACTAAACAATGACCGAGGAGTATAAAGTTGGCCTGGTTTAAAATCAAAATGAAAAATTCAGTTATGGACAATTTTGTGCACTATAATGCTCTTGCGTAATACCTATATTTTATATGGCATACATGAGCAGAATTTTCGTATAATAGTAGACCTTCAGAACTTAACAATACTATACAAAAAAAGAAAATAAGAAAAATAGTTGAAAAGTGACTCGTGAACAGAATGAGCAGAATTTATATGGCATACATGAGCAGAATTATCAAAGCAGAATTTTCGGAATGAGCAGAATGAAAGTAATTTTCAAAGTTTCAAAGATAGTATGAAATTAATCAAAATAATAAGAATAATAATAAAAATAAATAAAAGAATAAAAAATAAAGGAATAAAAAAGAAATATACTTCATTATAGTTAACAACAAGATACAATACATTGAAATGAAAGAAAAAACCCACTATTAACAAACTTAGTTGACAAATGATGTGATAAATAATATATATATGTAAGCGCTGAAATGAACTTGAAAACATTCAAGTTTAATGAAAGCAGATAATAGAGATGGGATGTAAGTCTTCATTAGGCATGTATAAGGATTCTAGAATCATGTGCAAATTAGTGATAAATTGACATCAAAAGCAGCACGACAGTTTTAACTTCCAAGTTACAACAATGATGCACCAGATCTTAGAAGAGAGTTATTTCCAGTTATTCATCACATTATACAGTTCCATGTATGCCATAGGAAAAAAGAAAATAGGAAAAGTAGAAGATATTTAATGGAAATATCTTCTAAGTTAGAGATGTTCTTAGCATGGTTTCATAACTCATATATCATATCAACTAAAAATGAAGACTTCAATGGATATAATTGTGTGCATCATATCGACTAAGATCAAACCCAACTACTACATTAGATGACCCATTCATCAATATCAATCAAAACTCGTAATTGAACAAAACATAAAAAAAGAAGATCTCAAGACTTATACTCCAAAACCTTACCAAAGTGCCAATTTGCTTGATGATAGACTGTTAGGCAAAAGACGTTTTAGAGTTCATACCCACTTGTTAATGGATTCATTGCACATAGTTGTAGCTAGTTTAAAATATGAAATGTTAATATCAAATATTAATTATTTTTAAATTATACATGTTTGTCCTTTTTGAATTTTATAGAAAATAAATTTAGGTGTTTGTATGACCCACAATTCTATATTTATGAAATATGGGGCTTAAAATTTAGGAATTCTCTCATTAGACAATGTATAAATTTAGGAATGTGATGAATTCTCTCATTAGACAACGTATCCAACGGTGGAAATTTTTCTAATAACACAGGGCTATGGTGTAAATTAAAGCATGGCCAATTGAAAGATTCTAGAAAATGAGCCTAGAATAGTTCTTATGCAAATAGGCCAATTGGTGTATTGAAAAGTCAGTTGGCTGCATCGGCCTATAATTAATACATTACGGTACATTATACTTTCACCCTTTCAAGGATATTTTTAAACCTTTGTAAATTTGATTAAGTGACTCTGGTGTGTGACTCTATGGACTACGATTTCAAAAATTTACCGATTGGAAAATTCACCACAAATTGACAACCCAAAGGCAAAAGCCATGCGAACTTTGTAAACCAAAATCAGTCAATACATTGTTCAAAACTCACAAACCCAGATGAAATTTAAAAAAAAAAAAAAAAAAGTATTCGTGCATTAGAAATACCTCTGGCTTGCTTGCTTTTGGTGGCCCTCAAATCCCACTATCCACAACAAAGTTTTGAGCACGGCCTCTCCGTTTTTTGTGAAGGATGAAGTTATGCATCGTCTTGGTGGGGTTAAAGCTAGTTGGTTTGCATTTTATAGAGCCTAGAAGAAAAAAAATAATGGACATTGATGTTACAAGTCCGATTGTGTGAAGATTTAATTCGGTTTGACTAAGACCAAAGCTAGGGCCGCGATTTAGGGAAATATGTGAAACGAGAGAAGTTGTGGCTGTTCAAAGAGGACCGTCTGACAGATGCCCCTATTGCCTCAAGCACGTGCGACACGAGAGGCGAAGGAGGTGATAGGCGGTGTTGGTGTATCTAATGCGGAAGATTTCTCAAATCTTGAACAGCGTATTGATGGAGGAAAGGCAAGTGGGTCTCTTTGAAGGCACTTGGTAGTCAGAGATCTTAAGCGTGCATGTGTGAATCGTCTTTCTTGACATAGCAGATAGAGCTAGTTGGACTGCCTTGAATGGTTTTCTTTGTATCACCAGAGATGAGGTCACAAAGGTTCTTTTGAGAGAGAAGTTAGCGGAAGATCGTCTTGAGAGAAGTTTTGAGAGAGAGAAGTAAGTTGGGAACATTTCTCGAGATGAGTCTTCGAGAGAATATTTGAGAAATTTTTTGCCAAAGCGTGTTTTGGTACTTTTTCTCTGAAAAATTGTACGAAATACAAACCAAACAATATCGTTATGTTTTAGGGCTTGTTTGGGATGTTCTAAATAAGTGCGTTTAACTTTTTATGAAATATGGGTTGTATTTGAAGTGATGTAGTAGAGAGGTGATGTGACCTAAATAAGATGATGTGATTTAAATAGAATAGTGACTTTTTGACTTTTATTAAAGATGCCAAACCTGGCTTTAGTATAGTTACAAAATTTCTTTTATAAAATTTTAAAATAAACAAGAAATTATCTAAATCTAAATCATTATAAAATACAGAAAGTGTTTGTCTATTTTTTTTCCCTTCTCAAAATACCTTTATAAATTTTTTTAAAAAAAGAAAAAGATGATTTGTGGCTGCTGTAGAGGTGTATCATTGGGGCTATTGTTGTATGCTAATTTGGTGTGCCTGTTGCTGTACGCTGACTTGGGGCTGCCGTCAGATGCAGGGTCATGCTAATTTGGTGTGCTTGCTGCTGTATGCTAATTTGATGTTTACTGATTAGGAGTGCAGGTTTGAGGCTGTATGCTACTGATGTTTGATGTTTTTTTGGCCTATACGTATGTTCTATTTAGGAACTTGGTGTATGTTATTGGTTGGTTTGTTGATCTGTTCATGGCATATAAGTCTGTTGGTGTATGAAGATGATTGGAGGTTGCAAATAGGTATCTT